>CAUYQV010194284.1:0-39241 GCA_963574575.1 Galagoides demidoff | reverse complement strand
TATTTTTATAACACAAATAATTTAAAATGCATTTATATAGGGAATTTATTAATTCCTAGTATAATTTATACACTTAATAATAACCCTCTGATCATTTTCTGATTTTTGTAGTTAAACTATCTTTCTTTTTTTTTTTTTTTTGAGACAGAGCCTCAAGCTATCCCCCTGGGTCGAGTGCCATGGCATCACAGCTCATAGCAACTTCCAACTCCTGGGCTCAAGCGAGTCTCCTGCCTCTGCCTCCCAAGTAGCTGGGATCACAGGTGCCCGCCACAACGCCCGGCCATTTCTTGGTTGCAGACATCATTGTTGTTTGGCGGGCCCGGGCTGGGGATTCGAACCCGCCACCTTAGGTGTATGTGGCTGGCGCCTTAGCTGATTGAGCCACAGGCGCTGAGCCAGTTAAACTATCTTTCAAAAGGGACATAGCTGTGCTGTAAACTGAGTTAACAAAAAGCTACTCCATTGAGGAACACTGTCCAAATTAATGTGAACTTAGCACAAACTGCGCCGGGCACTAAAAATACAACGTAGAACTCTGCTAACACAAGGTGGTCTTACTCATGGATCCTTTAAGACTATCCTTTGTCATATACCACTGGGAGATTTTAAGTAAAGTTCTCTGGATTGTTCTTGAGTAAGCTTTGTCCTCTATGTGTCTTAGCTAAATGGGTCATTGAGCTTGTTCATGTGAATACAACCATCTTTCTAACAAGAGAAATCCTCTTAAGACAGGAGAAATATGAGTCTTATCCCTAACTAATGAGTATATCAAAGTTTTAACTGTCAGAGCTTCTAACAGAGTGTGATCTTTGGGAAGTAAGATGGTCTGAGCAACAAGATGATGGGGGGGATGTTTAACCCCAATCATAGTGCAGGCTTCCCAGGGCTTTGTTGGTTTATTCTATACATAAAGAAGGGAAAACCTGCGCTCTGAACTCCGACCATGTCCTAAAGAGGATGAGTCTTCTTAGACCACAGAGTTTCTCAGAGAATGAGCTGAAGATCCTGTCAACAGAATCAAATCATAGTACATATTTGTAAGCTAACCCCAAACCTGATAAAACAGCATCAACATCTGATTTTTTTTTTTTTTTTGAGACAGAGTCTCACTATGTCACCCTTGGTAGAGTACTGTGATGTCACAGCTCACAGCAACCTCAGACTCTTGGGGTTAAGCAATTCTCTTTGCCTCAGCTTCCCAAGTAGCTGAGACTACAGGTGCCTGCCACAACACCTGGCTATTTTTTTTTTTTTTTTGGTTGTAGTTGTCATTGTTGTTTGGCAGGCCCGGGCTGGATTTGAATCCGCCAGCTCCAGTGTATGTGGCTGGCACACTAGCTGCTTGAGCCACAGGTGCCAAGCCAATATCTGAATTTTTAACAAAGTTTGTAGGTGATACCCTATGATCACCATGGGCTTAAAGAATGTAACGTCAGATAGCCTTTTGGTTTAGATGAGTACTGTGATTGGTTTTGGATGTGAAATGAGAGGTGTGAGGAAGGGGTTGGTTGCAGGTTCTAGAAAGAGCAGAACTTCTCTATACAATAGAGGGAGGAGAAAGTGAGATTCTGGGGACACTGTGGTGGGATGGAATTTGAAAGGATACATGGGAGAAGAAATGAACAAAAGAGCCACCAAGATGGCCAGATGTTACAGCATACTGATAGGACAAGCATTGAGAAATCTGGAATGGAAGGGTGGCTGAGAGGGACCCCTGCTATTAAATCAAAGTCCTATGTACTCAATTCTGATATGAGGAAAATTAATGACCTAGTACATGGTGAGGGGTGGGGGAAGGGGAGAGAGAGGGAAGGAGGGAGGGAGTGGGGGATCATGGCATGTGACACATCTTTTGGGTACGGGACATAATTATAAGAGGGACTTTACTTAACAAGTGCAATCAATGTAACCTGGTTCTTTGTCCCCTCAATGAATCCCCAACAACAACAATAATAAAAAAGTTGTTTGTGCTGAATGAATATCCAAATCCTGAATTCCCTTTGTCTTTCCAGATGTCACGTAGAATCTGCTACACACACAGGCTTTTATGGTTGACTTTTTGTTTATAGAAATCAAGGCAAGAGGTTGAACTTCATTTCAGAAACCACATAGTACAGAATAGAAACAATACAAGAAGATAATAAAAAGGAATCCATGAATGGACAAAAAGAACAAACAAAACATTAGCAGAAGCAGGAGCTTAAACATAAGGACATTTGTCGTTGAAGTTATAAAAAATCTTCCAGTTGGGCTGGGCACCGTGGCTCACACCTATAAATCCCAGCACACTGGGAGGCCAAAGCAAAAGGATTGCTTGAGGCCAGGAGTTCAAGACCAGCTTGGGCAACATTGTGAAACCCTGTCTCTATGAAAAAATAGAAAAATTTGCTAGGTGTAATGGCAGATGCCTGTAATCCTAGCTATTTGGCTGGGGCAAAAGTATCACTTGAGCCCAGGAGTTTGTGCCACACTCTAGTCTTTGCAGAAAAACAAACAAACAAACAAAAGAAAAACAAACTCAGGGTTGGGGTTGAGATTTTCCATAGGTATTGAATGGAGGCTTGATAAACTACTTAAATTTTAAAAGCAAAGTGCTCCCAACTGCATTGGGTTTATGAAATCACATGATCTTCCTTTCCTTCCACTTTAAGCCAAAACAAAATAAAATGCTGATCTGTATCTTTGAACTCTTGTGCTCAGAAGAAATTAGCTTTTTATTTGTTTTTGAAATTTGCTTTATTTTGAGATCTTTTAGAAATCGTTTCCCCAAGGCAATCATTATTCCTTACATCTCTCTTTAGAGGTATGGAACTTTCAGTTAGACATCTTTTTTAAACAGAAGACCACATAAATTAACAGGGTGACCTCCTTTTCAGGGACAAAATTAAGCCTTCATAAACTACAAAAGTGAACCTGCCTCTCACAAGTATTCACTTTTCAATGGCAGGTGTGAGCCCACAGCTGTTCCACGACCATATTTAGGCCAGGTGCACTGTCTCTGTTCATTAATCCCTTTAATCAGGAGGTTCATTAAATGATTATTTATTGATTTATTTATTTTGAGATGGAGCTTCACTATGTTGCCCTCGATAGAGCGCTGTGGCATCACAGCTCACAGCAAACTCAAACTCTTGGGCTTACGTGATTCTCTTGCTTCAGCTTCCCAAGTAGCTGGAAAATGCCTGGCTATTTTTGTTGTTGTTGTCATTGTTGTTTAGCAGGCCCAGGCCAGGTTCAAACCCACCAGCCCCAGTAGATGTGGCTGGAACCCTAACCACAGAGCTATGGGCACTGAGCCCATTAACTGATTTTATATTAGGGATTTGGTTGTGACCTGGGTGGGAAAAATGATACACTTTTATTGTTTATTTAAATATATGGTTGTATGGTTACTTTTGGTTGCAACTTTTTAAACATGAGATGGAATACACATTTTGGTGAAATGAGGACTTGAAACTGAGAAATTGTAAACTCTTACCTGGTTTCATTATTTGCACTCCTAACATTTACCAGATCATTCATTTTCCATATGCCTCAGTTTCCTCATTGTGATGTGGGGGATAGTGACAAATCTCAGTCTAGAGGACTATGAGCATTTAGTAGACTGTTACCATTCAGAAGAACATACCCCTATATGTTTTCCACACTGTGGAAGTGTCCACATACTGTCCTGGTTTTCTGGTGGATTGTAACTCTGAGGAGAATCATGTTTCCTGTGTGTTTCCTTGAACCCAAATTCCCTTTCTCTCACTCAATGGCTGCTTTTGTCAAAGAAAGACTTTTTAATCTCTTAAGTTTTAACCTTAAAACTGGTTGAGGTTTCCACTCTCCACACTAGACGAGGCTCACGGCTTAGTGTCTCCCAACTGTGGCTCATGTGTACTTCTTCCTTTTTTTTTTTGTGAAAGAGTCTCAAACTGTCCCCCTGGGTAGAGTGCTGTGGCATCACAGCTCACAGCACCCTCAAACTCTTGGGCTTCAGTAATCCTCTTACCTCAGCTTCCCAAGTAGCTGGGACTACAGGCACCCACCACAATACCTGGCTATTTTTTGGTTGCAGTTGTCATTGTTGTTTAGCAGGCCCAGACCGGATTCGAACCTGCTAGCTTTGGTGTATGTGGCCAGCGCCCTACTCACCGAGCTACAGACACCAAGCCTAATATATACCTCTTAAAACTTCCAGCTCCCACCCACCCATTGGCCCTGCTCACCACAGTGTATAGTGCACATGTGGACATGCGGGTGTTTAATAAACGCAGGGGGATGTATGGACCGCTTGTCTCTGGAACCCACAGGAATGTGTGGGTCAGTGTCTCTCCCTTTTCATGCTCATAAAAATGACCCAGTGATTCTTAAACTAGGTTTCTGTGACGATGTCACAAAGGCTGATGTCATAGAACATTATGAGAACCAGTAGACCCTCGATGGAAACTGTCCGAAAGATCAGTATTTGTCCGTAAAATGATCCCACTGAGGCCGTGCCCGGTGACTCGTATCTGTAATCCGAGCATCCTGGGAGGCCCAGATAGGTGGATTGCTTGAACTCAGGAGTTCAAGATCAGCCTGAGCAAGAGACTTTATCTACTAAAAATAGAAAAACTAGCCAGGTGCCATGGGTGGGGGGTGTATAGTCTCAGCTGCTCAGGAGGCTGAGGCAAGAGGATCTCTTGAGCCCAAGAGTTTGCGTTTTCTGTGAGCTATGATGTGACAGCACTCTACCCAGGGCGACAGAGTGAGACTCCGTCTCAAAAAAAAAAACAAAAACCAGCATTGAATCTGATGCTAAGATTTCTTTCAGATCCATAGTTTATTGATTCTTTGATTCTCCACCAAGGAATAATTTTCTCTAAGTTCCTCAGCAGCACAACCACCAAGCACTCTTTCTAGCTTGAACTATGGAAAAAATTAGTAAATACCCAAGACTCAAAAGCATATCTACACAACTAATAGAGAGGAGGGAAAATAAGAATGAAACTTTAGAGGAAATGCCAGAAGTTTTCCAAACTGCCATAGAAATGTATTGTTGATTAAAACGACAATGATGACAACAACAAACTGAAATGGCTCGTTGTTGTCCAGACTTGGCAGGGTCCAAGTTTGAAGCATCCATATAACTTCTTTAAAAAGTATGTAACTCTCCCTGTTTGCCCAATAACTAAATGAAGATATTTTGAAAGTGGAGTATCTGTCTCATCTAATCATATTCCTTAACAGCTGAGTGAAGAAATGTTGCCACTTGGAGAAAATTCATGGCGTTTCAAATTTTATAACTTTGATTTAAAGTCCTAAATTACAGCATAGTTCTATTATGCAATGTAAACAGATGTTATGCACCAGGCCATTCAGTAATGAGAGGCATGCAGCAATGTGACACACTGAGGCTGTAATCACAGAGCATGGGAGATTAGGGGTTTATAAATACTATGCTCTGGCTGGGGCAGGATCCCAGTCAGCTGATGAATGTGTATTTTGTGCACAACTTGTACGTATGTACATATTAATCCTACCGGCTTCCACCTCTCTCTCTCTCCTTTTCCACAACACTGGCACATTCCCAGTAAACCTCCGAAGGCAGCACTTGGACAGAGATATATAATTTGTGTTTGTTATTGTTTTGGGGGGAGGATGAAACAGAAACCTGCCATTGTTGCCATCTCATTTCACTCCAGCTTATGTTAACTCATCATTATTTTCAATGTTCGGAAACTTTCAAAGAACCTTTTCAAGAGGGAACAATTACTTAACAAATAAGCCAGGACACTCCATTCAGGCTTCCTTCCCTTTTGACCTCTAGGTGACATTCGGGGAGCACCCCCATTTCCCACAGGCAAGCGCTCAACCCAGTTTCCTATTTGCAGTTATTGATTACCTTGCCCTGTCTGTATCAATAATCTTTCCACAGTGAAAACCACCCCATGTCCTCGCGGCTGCAGGAGGTGTCTGTGGGGGTCACATCGCTGTGCTTCTTCTCTGCGCGTGTTTATGATACCTCTGCTAGGCCTTTACACGTACTTCCGTGGCCTTCTCTTTCCCGCCTTCCACATTCCCCATTGGTACAGATTTCGCATTTTCCTTTCAGGTTGTCTCTGACAGAAATGAACTCTTAGCCATTCCCCTTCATCCTGCATGCCTGTGTTCGTGCCTGTGGGAGTGTCACATGCGAAAAGCAGAGAGTGATTTCCTGCCAATAAAATGGCTACTATCATTACTACAGTACTGACTTAGACATGGTTTAGCCATGATTTTCAGTCACCGACTTCTAGCTGAAGAAGAACAGAACAACTTGGGTACACTGGAAATAGCAAAGCTCTTTCTAATTTAGCAGAAATAAAGACAAAGTGCAAGGCCCGTAACTTAGGGATGTTTACAGTCTTCTAAAACGGCATTGCTTTTGATTTAAATGATTGTGTAGCGATTCATGGCATCCTTATTACAAGTAATTACAATTCAGCAATATTTCCTTTGAGTTGTGCAGACTGCTATTTATTTTGGATAGATGTGATTCAATAACAAAAGACTATAGTGTACCTACCTCAGAATAATGCAGGTTTTGAGATGCACACAGTATTGTGGGTGGTATTCATAAACTTTTAATCATTAAACATTTCTATATTTTATATTACTATCTGTATCATGGAGAGCTTTTACTCTTAAGACAAAATGTTTCTCATCCATACAGTTTCTCCTCTCCTCTCCTCTCTAATATGTATTGTTACTATTTAAAAAAAGACTTGGTCCTCTCACGTTTTCACTCATAGGTGGGAGCCAACAACAATCACAAGTTTGAGCTCATGGAAGTAGAGAGTAGAATTGTATTTGAGGTTGGGAAGGGTAGGAGGAAGGGGAGGGTGAGGAGGAGTTGGTTAATAGATATAAAATTGCAGCCAGATAGGAGAAAGGGGTTCTGGTGTTCTACAGCAGTGGCCCCCAACCTTTCTGGCACCAGGGACTAGTTTCATGGAAGACAATTTTTCCATGGACCAGGGTGGGGGTGCGGTAGGATGTCTGGGGATGATGTACGTACATTACATTTACCTTAGATATCAGGCATTAGATTCTCACAATGAGCACACAAACTAGATCCTTCCCATGCCCAGTTTGTGGCAGGGTCCATTCTCCTATGAGAATCTAATGCCTCTGCTGATCTGACAGGAGGTGGAGCTCAGGTGGGGATGAGAACAATGGGGAGTGGCTGCAAACAAAGATGTAGCTTCACTGGCTGGCCCACCACCCACCTGCTGTGCAGCCTGGCTCCTAAAAGCTCATGGACTGGTACCAGTCTATGGCCCTGGGGTTGGGGGCCCCGTTTCTACTGCGCTCCAGAATGAATGTGGTCAACTGTAATTTACTATATATTCTCAAAAAGCTCTAAGTGAAGATTTATAAGCTCAGTGGTTAGGGCACCGGCCACATACACTGGGGCTGGAGGGTTCAAACCTGGCCTGGGCCTGCTAAACAACAATGACAACAACAACAACAACAAAAATAGCTGGGCATTGTGGTAGGCACCTGTAGTCCCTGCTACTTGGGAGGCTAAGGCAAGAGAATCACTTAAGCCCAAGAGTTTGATGTTGCTGTGAGCTGTGACGCCATAGCACTCTCTACAGAAGGCAACATAGTGAAACTCTGTCTCAAAATTAAAAAAAAAAAAAGAAAAAAGCTATAAGTGAGGATTTTGAATGTTTGTAACACAAAGAAATGATAAATGTTTGAGGTGATAGATGTGCTAATTACCCTGATTTGATCATGATACATTGTGTCCATGTATGGAAATATCACTCTGTATCTCATAAATATGTGCAATTATTACACACCAACTAACCCCTGCTGTGATCAGGGGTAAGAACAAAGAAAACAAGATGGGTAGTCTGGACCCGTACAAGTTCTGGTTTTTACAGTTAAGAAAAGAGACCAGGAGGAAGTCTGTATATGATGGGGCTCAAATCCCAGGTTCTTCTTCTGCCAAAAGCACCCCAAGCTCTGAGGGTGGTGGTGGCTGGGTGTGTGTGTGTGTGTGGGAGGGGACTGGACTGCACTGGGCCGTGATGGAGGCCTGCCAGGCGTAGCTTGCTCCTGTTTCCTACCTGTGAAACTTAGAATAATTTAGGATCTTTGATTATCTTTTCCACTTTCTATAAGTCAGTAGTTCTCAGCCAGTGAATGGGGCAAATGTCAGATGCACCTGGGCAAAATGTCCACACCGCAGTTAGAAGCCTGCCCCAGTGTAGACTGACTAAATCACATCTGAGGGGCAGCGTCTATGCGTTCTGACAAACTTCCTCCACTAATTTAGATTTGCGCAGTTGTTTGTAAACCAGTGGCCTGAGTTGGTTAAGTTAATATTCCCTTAATTACGTAGGGGCTTGAAGATCTCAAAAGACTAGAAATCTTTCCTGAGTTGAGTCTTGAGAGGAGACATTTAACTTACGACCCTTTTCTACCCAGTTGTTTTCTAAAGAGTAGAGAAGACAGATAAATTACAAAAAGCAAACAAGCCCCCAAGACAGAAACCCTGAAGTGGAGGGCAATTAAAGCCCCTGGGATTTTCCTGCAGGAAAATGCTTCATTGCTAATTAGGGTTTCTGCACCAGATGACATGGTGTCAGTATTGCCATCAGCGGGTGCAATGGGGAAGCTTAAATATTGGTGCCAGAGATGCATTAACACCCACATGAATGCATTCTGCTCTTAGTAAAAAAATTAGATATAAAAGCAGAATACTGTGAATCAATATATTAATGAATATTGAGTCTTTTGCATCCAATCATCATTCAACAAAATAGTTTATATTTCTGTTGACTAGACATAGTCTTTCTCATGTAACACCTTTCATTTAACTCTGGATACCTATTTTAATACTTACAATATAAAAAGAGTTTCTTGAAATTGTACTTTTTTTTTTTTTTTTTTTGCAGGTTTTGGCTGGGGCCCAGTTTGAACCACCACCTCCAGTATATGAGACTGGCACCACAGGAGCCTCCCTTGAAATTGTACTTTTTTTACCCTTAAAAACCAATTATTCTAAAATCCTATCTAGTATTAATTATTCATTATGATGTCTTTAGTCTTTCTTATATATCAGGGTGGGAGAGAAGTTACTTGACAGCTAAGGGAACAGCATCAGTAAATCTGATCTAAGGACAAAAAGACACATCACCTTTGTGGTTCCTTCATTCATGTGCTTTGAACTCCCAGGATGTTAAAAGGAACACTGACAATCAGTCATTCAGCAGAAAAGGATTAACTCCCCTAAGGAGGGAAATTCAAAAATTAAAAGCATGACTGAAAAGTACTCTGAGCATCTTGTAACCTGAGCTTTTACATTCATGTCAGCTAAAAATGACTGTCCATTTTATCCTCATTTTGTAAACCTCTACTCTCAAATATATGTTCTTCTTATAAAGAAAGGATAAGAATATTATAATTAAATATTAAAGCAATGATTCTTTAGGTAGCTACTTTTCCCAAAGTATTTGAAAAGAAGAGTGTTGGGACTGACCATTTCTTAATGTAACTGAGTAACTGGATGATCACATTCTTCCTAGTTTTTAAAAGTCTATTACTTATGCAGATGAGTGCAAGTGCTTAAAAAAAAAATAGCTGGGCACTGTGGTGGGTGCCTGTAGTCCCAGCTACTGGGGAGGCTGAGGCAAGAGAATTGCCTAAACCCAGGAGCTGGAGGTTGCCATGAGCTGTGTGACGCCATGACACGCTACCAAGGGCGATAAAGTAAGACTCCATCTCTACAAAAAAACAAAAACAAAACAAGTGCTTAAAAAGTACTATTGAAGTGTATTGAGTAAATATAAAATTACATACATAGAAAAATATTTTCATGTTCTAAATATGAATATACTTAGGATATTACTTAGGGATGGGGAGAAAAGTGTGTGGGAGCTTTCAGATTTGTAGTTATGTGTAAAATTTAGAACAATAAATGACAACAAGTTACTTTTAGGCCAGATCTGTTTAAGTAACCTCTCAATATGATTATATGATAAGTCTTGAATTTAGAACTCTGTTTTTGGTTTTGTTTTTTTTTTTAATGAAAAGGAGAAAAGCTGAAAATTGAGCTATAAATCTAACATTTCTGTTTATACCGGGCTCATTTTCAGATCCTATATAAAAGCAAAAACATTTCCCCTTGCTCATAAATCATACATATAAATATTATAGTATTAGCATTTTTGTTTTCCTTAAAAGTAACCAGATTACCACTAACAGCCTCATTAAGTTTATTTTTGTTTCTTTTTAGAAAACAAAGCACAACAAAAACTCCATCTCCCTTAATAAACTTGTCCAACAAATAAATTGCATTATTTAAGTAAACAGGCTATCTCAGTTTTGGTTGCATCAGAATTTTGAATAAGAAATGCCATAAATATTGAATTTTAAATCAAAATGCATTGACTTTGGAGGTTTTAAGTCTAATCTTCTTAATAGATAAGTAGATTAATTTCAAGTAGTGAAACCACTTACAACATTGTATATAAGCTATTTTTAAATAACACAAGTTTAGGGCAGGTGTGTTGGCTCACATTTGTAATTCTAGCACTCTGGGAGGCTGAGGCAGGTAGATCACCTGAGCTCAGGAGTTTGAGACCAACCTGAGTAAGAGTGAGACCCCATCTCTACTAAAAATATAAAAACTAGCTGGGCATTGTGGCAGGCACCAATAACCCCAGCAACTCAGGAAGCTGAGGCAAGAGGATCACTGGAGCCCAGGAGTTTGAGGTTGCTGTGAGCTCTGATGCCATAGCACTCTAGTCTGGGGCCACAAAGTAAGACTCTGTCTCATAAACAAAAAATAAGTAAATGAATGAATAAATATCACAAGTACAAACCAATTATCTTCTTTTCTAGGTTTTTGTTAAAGAAAAAAAGATAAAGAGTTGAATTTCCAAAAGCAAGCCTTTTTTTCTTTTTTTCAAGACAGAGTCTCACTATGTCACCCTCAGTAGAGTGCTGTGGCATCACAGCTCACAGCAACCTCTAACTCTTGGGCTTAGGCGATTCTCTTGCCTCAACCTCCCAAGTAGCTGAGAGTACAGGTGTCTTCCACAACACCTGGCTTTTTTTTTTTTGCTGCAGTTGTCATTGTTGTTTAGGAGGCCCAGGCTGGGTTCAAACCCGCCTGCCTCAGTGTATATGGCCAGCGTCCTAACCACTGAGCTATGGGCACTGAACCCAAAAGCAAGCCTTTAAACAAACAAGATAAAGCAGAGATATGTTAGTTTATTAAACATAAAAATTGACGGTTCTAATACTGTACAATTTTCAGAGCCTCATATAGCAATGCTCTCAAGTTTAATAATTCATTTCAAAAAAAAATACATGAGTATCTATTACATACGAGGTCAGCCAAGGTCAGACAATGAAGTTTACGAATTTATCCCAGAAAAAGTGTTACGTACCTTATTGCTAAATATCATTATGGTTACCAGATGGCCAAGGGGAGTATTTCAAAGGTGACCATACTGATATTCAGTAATGAGGCATGTAGAAGGTTTTTCAGTATGAGTTTGTGGACTTAATGGTCCAATGTTGTAGAAGAGTCTCCATGTCATCTGTTATTATGAGAATATTAAAATAAACGGGTCTTTTAGCAATGCCTCCTTATATAGAATTTACATTAGCAGAGGATCTAGTTAGCAACTCTGGATATCTTTCTAACCATGAAGAGTTCCATCAGCTGCACCCACCACCCATCATTAGAAGAAAAAGCACTAATTATGAAAAAAGAACCGAATCTGTAATAGAACACTAAAGTGGAAGACTAACACAGTCAACCTCAGTGTAATCATTTCACAGTTAGGCATTATCTCATTTGGGCTTAAATTTCAGCTGGTGAAACTGATGTTGGCAATTCCATTTCACAGATGAGGAAACAGGTTCTGAGAGGTCAAGTGGCTCATCCCAGGTGACGTGTTTAGTAAATGGAGGATCAGAACCTGGACTCAGTTGTGATGTACATATTGACTTTGTGAAATACTTGGGCTGAAGTTCCTTCATGAGAGGAGAGGTTCAAACTCTCTGAGGCTCCCTTGACTTTGTCCCCTGAGCATGGCCTGCTCTAGAAGAGGCTGTTTAAGGAAGTTACAGGACTGGATAGGCAGGGCGCTGGCCAGCAGAGGGGTTGTAACATACTTCCTCTCACTCGTACGTCATCGTCCACCTTGCCTGACGACTTCACAAGCTCTTAAGCATCTACCATAGGCAGAACCTGTAGTAGGTGTTGTGAAGAACACCACAGTGCAGGTGACATGGTCCCTGTCCTCACAAAGTGTAACTGCTGAGATCACTCAAGCTGAGAGACCGAGCACAGTGCCAAGGAGCACTCTTTTCTTTTCTTTTCGAGACAGTGTCTCACTTTGTCACCTTTGGTACAGAGCCATAACGTCACAGCTCATAGCAAACTCAAACTCTTGGGTTTAAGAGATTCTCTTGCTTCAGCCTCCCAAGTAGCTGGGACTACAGGTGCACACCACAACGCCCAGCTGTTTTTGTTGTTGTTGTTGTTGTTTGTTTGTTTTTTTTGAGACAGAGCCTCAAGCTGTCACCCTGGGTAGAGTGTCATGGCATCATAGCTCACAGCAACCTCCAACTCCTGGGCTCAGGCGTAGCTCACAGCAACCTCCAACTCCTAGGCTCAAGCGAGTCTCCTGCCTCTACTTCCCAAGTAGCTGGGATTACAGGCGCCCGCCACACCGGCTGGCTATTTTTTGGTTGCAGCCATCATTGTTGTTTGGTGGACTCAGGCTGGATTTGAACCCGCCAGCTCAGGTGTATGTGGCTGGCACCTTAGCCGCTTGAGCCACAGGCGCCAAACCTGTTTTTGTTGTTGTTGTTGTTGCAGTTGTCACTGTTGTTTAGCAGGCCTGGGCTGGGCTTGAACCCACCAGAGTTGGTGTATGTGGCCAGCGTCCTACTCACTAAGATATGGGCAGTGAGTCTCAAGGAGCACTCTTCATAGTACGTGTTTACAGAGGCCCTGACCAAATTCTCCACTGAAATATCATCAAATGCACCTGTCTGCAGCCTTCTAGAATGACGGAATTCTAACAGACAACGCAGCACTTCAGAAAGCATGCCCAATTAGAGGGTGCCCTTCACTGCACCTGTGAGGAAGGGGAACCCTGGACCCCTGACCTCACAGTTTCCTTAGCAGAGGCATCTACTTCTGATGACTACCCTATGTTTCCAATAAAACCTACATGCAATAAGAAAAAAATAAAGCAGTTTTACTTTCAAAATCCATGTAATTATAGGAATAACACGATTTCAAGCATGTATTATTTTTTGATTGTATATTTGAAAGAAACAGAAAACTTTCCTTTGGAATAAAACTTTGATTTAAAAACAAGACACGAGGCTAGCCTACGTGCTGGTGCACCTGCCCTGTGAGTCCCTTCCAGGGTTTCCCGCGCCTCTCAGCTAGGAACAGTCCTCATCACACTTGTCCTCTGACTAAGCAACAGGGAAGTACCTGGAACCACCTGTTTCCTCTGAGCAGATGACTCCTCGCTTTTCACAACAGATGACTGTAGAATCAGTAGGATATTTTAAGAACTAGCTGATTATAAACACCAATTTGTTTGCTTAAGAGTGCTAAATGAACAGCCCATTACCTGGGCCCCACTTTGTTCCAGTTGGAGGATAAGATGCTCATTTTAATGTGACATACTTGTGGGTATGGTATGTGTTAGGAACACTTCTCTCTCTTCTTGATTTCTTTACCTGAGCCAGGACCCTGGCTAGGAACCCAGATGCTGGAGTTCTTCCAGGAGGAGAGACACATCAGACTATCTGTTTGCTACAGAAGTACAGATTCTTAAAGCCCCGACTCTTTTTTTTTTTTTTTTTTGAGACAGAGCCTCAAGCTGTCCCCCTGGATAGAGTGCTGTGGCATCACAGCTCACAGCAGCCTCCAACTCCTGGGCTCAAGCGAGTCTCCTGCCTCTGCCTCCCAAGTAGCTGGGACCACAGGCGCCCGCCACAACGCCTGGCCATTTTTTGGTTGCAGCCATCGTTGTTTGGTGGGTCCGGGTTGGATTTGAACCCGCCTCCTTAGGTGTATGTGGCTGGAGCCTTAGCCAGTTCAGTCACAGGCGCCAAGCCAATGCCCGGACTCTTGAGACCCAAAACTGTATGTTGAATCTTAGCCACAAAAGTCATACTAACATCCAATGGTTGAGACTTCTTTAAGGGAAGATAAAATGTTAGTTTTTGATGTTTTATATAAATATAGCTTTCAAGGCTGGGCATGGTGGCTCACGCCTATAATCCTAGCACTTGGGAGGCCAAGGCAGGTGGAGTGCCTGAGCTCATAGGTTGGAGACCAGCCTGAGCCAGAGTGAGACCTCATCTCTAAAAATAGCCAGGTATTGTAGTGGGCATTTGTAGTTCCAGCTACTTGGGAGGCTGAGGCAAGAGAATCCCTTAAGCCCAGGAGTTTGAGGTTGCTGTAAGCTCTGACACCATGGAACTATACCAAGTGTGACAAAGCGAGACTCTGTCTCAAAAAAAAAAAAAAGGAAAGTATATATATGTGTATATATATATATACTCACACACACATAGATTTCAAATGTATTGCTTTTCTTTTTAAAGATTTACTACTCTGACCAAGGAGGTCACCCATTCCTTTGTTCTAGAGAAATTCATTGAGTTCTACAATATGCAACATGTCTTGGTAGGAAAATTCTTTCCCATCTCACCCTAGGCCAGAAACTGTCTGATTTTCTTCTCTCTTCTCAAGGCCTTGACTAGTTCTTGGAATAATCCTAGTAGAATCCTAACATGTTTTTCAATGAATAAATAAATGACACACTAGGACAAGCCATATTTACATTTTCTGCCCACCAGGAGTTCATATTGTGATTAAAAACCAGTATAAGATCTTTCCCCTTCACAACTGCTATCTGCCAGCTAACTCTTTCTTGGACCTATAATCAGATAGGCTCTATAGCAGCAGTTCTCAATCAAACTGTATTAAAGGGCCGAGGCATTAGGAAGGTTGAGAACCACTGTGCTATAAGATCAACACAGCTTCACAGGAAATCAGTTAATTAAGCGCCAGACCAGACACTTACTTTGCGTAATTTCCTAATCCTAGACAACTGGGGCATTTAAGGAAGTAAATGAGATGGTCTCTGTTTTCAAAGATTTTCTATACAAACATAAAGTTAAGTGTATAAGCAGTGGTAAGGCTGAGGGGATTGTCCTAAAGGAGAACTAAAAGCGGCCAGAGGAAGAAGATGGGGTGTCTATAGAAGATGGGAGGCTAAAATTGGTGGAGAATAAAAGAAAGGGCACACGGATGCAGGTGTGTGTGTGTCGGGAGACGAGGGAGAATGGCACGGACGGTCTGGGAGAAGGCAAAGCATACAAGGGTTGCCAAGACTTAATTCCATTCAGTACAGTCTGGGTCAACTGAATAAACTGAATGCATACTGTGTGCCTGCATTGTGATAGGTACTAGGTATACAATGGCTAACAAGTCTGATACGGTCCCTGGGTCACTGCCCACTGGGAGATACAGACACGTAAATACACAATGACAATACAGGGTGATAAGGGCTATGATAGAAAAAAGTCCAGGTATTACAAGAAAGATATAGAATGGACCCAACCCAGATATGGGGTCAGGAACTGGAAAAAGGGAAGTCAAGCCGAGCCCTACAGCCCAGGTGGAAATGAGTGAGGTGGAACTGGGCAGGTAGGGTGTACAGCATCACCCTAGAAGTGCCCCTGTGAAGGGCCCTGGGGTCTGAGACTGGCTCAGTTTGTCGGAACACAGGGCGTGGAGTGGTGGGGAAGAGGCTGGGGATGGAAGCAGTGGACAGATTTTGCATTTCTTATGCATTGTTTCAAAAAGTTTGGACTTTATCCTAAGAGAAGTAGTAACTGGAGAAATTTTCAACAAGAGAATAAAACAAACAGATATGCATTTTCGATAAATAGCTCTACTGTGCGAGGTGGCCCAGAAAGGAGAAATGGATGATATGAACAAAAGGGTAGTATGGAGCTAGATTCCTGAAGGTTCACCCCTAACACAAGAACTAAATAAATATTTTGTGAATGAATGAATAAAGTGATCACCCAATCAATCATTCAGTGCAGGAATGAAAATAAGAGGCTGGAGGCAGAGGATAAAGTTGTCTGTGTACACATAAGGGTCAGAGTGAAAGCTGATCGTAACACTGGGTGTCCTCAAGTCTTGTATCTCACTGGACAAATGTTTATAGTTGATAGTGAAGTGGAGTGGAATAGAGTGGAAATGGCTTCAATGCTGGAGTTGAAAGAGTGAGGTCTGAGCTCTTGTTTTAACATTTATTAATTTTGACATATGCCTCAGTTTCTCTGACCCTCAGGTTCCACATCTATTATGTCTACTCTTTATAAGCAAGTACCTAACCATATAAAATGGGAATTGTTATCACAGTCTGGATACATTTCTGATTTCAGGTGGTGTATATGGGTTGGTGGCCCATTGGCCTTTCTAAATCACCCACTGTAAAAAGTAGTTAGTGTAACCCACATGACAGTGGAATCATGGTTTAGTGCACCATGGAATTTATAAATCCATGGAATTTATAAATCAAGGAGCTAGTACTGCTCAAACTTTGAACAGGTAGCTCCTTAACTTGTCTACTGGAGACCCTGGTAGAGAAGATGGGAGAGGGGTGAGAAGGGTCCATCTGTTCCTGCTGTCCCCAAGGGGAGCAACGAAGGCAGAAAAAAGCAGAAACAAATGACACGGTGGAAGGCCATGGAGACTTGGAGAATACACACAGGTGGTTAGGGACATAGTGGAGACTAGAACTCAGCTCCCCAAAGTTCAGTGCTCTTCTCACAACTCCACCTTGTCAAATAAATTAAATCCGTCAAGTCTTAGAAGTCATAGCTAATGTAAGATCCAAACTAAGAGATCTTCTCACAATTTTGTGACTGCAGCTTAACGGCGAGGGACAGATGACCTTACAGAATGAGAGGGCAAAGAGGGAATCACGGCCGGCCGCAGGAGTGAGGCGTCTCCTGATCTGGGTGTCTAGAAAGCGGAGAAACCTACATGGAGAACAGGGGTGAGGCTGTGTCACTAGTGGCAAAGAACAGAGGGTGAATTAAAATGTACTTGAATCCAGGCATGTTCAAAGAATAAAGAGAAGAAAAAGCAAAAGGTATGGAACAGCTCTGGGAGAAGGTTGTGGAAGAAGTGCTAGTGAAACAACTCATTGGAAAGCACTTCTCACCAGGCAGTTATAGGAAAACAAGGCAGGCCTGAGGTCCTGGTACCCTCAGGAGATCAAAGAGAACAGGCAGAAGGACTGTGCTTTGTAAGACATACCTCAGACACTTAAATACTCCTCCTCCCACCATTTTTTTTTACATAGCAGCTCCCTTTCCTTCCCCCCAAAACCCCCACACACGACACCCTCTGGCCAGTTCTAGGCTGGGCTTTGCTTCTCTTCTGCTGAAGAGTTTGACACCAGGGCAGCATCATTGAACTAAAGAAATCTATTAAAACAACAGCTTCCTTAAGAAATGTAATTCTTAATTCACGGCCTGGAGCTGCATATCTCAGAATCATCTAGCTGTTTCTGAAAGCAGTATAAAGAGTCAGCTGTTAAGGAAGTAAATATAATTTTTATGAAGGAAAATTCAACTGAATTTCTTTTTGGTTTTCTGTCTTCACAAAGGTAACCCTCAGCCATTGGGTCTGATCTATCCTCCATAAAGAAGGTCCCAATCAGTCAATCAACCACAACAAAAAGGACATTTCCACTTTTCCCTGGAAACTCCAATGCAAACAGTATTGAAACCAAGTTGGCTAAATAATTCACACTCTTCAGTGATCACTAGACAGTTCAGTTAGGGTTCACAGTCACAGGCATCTGGGGCAATCTCACATCTGTAACATCCATAAACATCTAAGGCAGACATCAGAGTCTCTTATCAAGACTGAAATCCATGTGTCTCCTGAGCTCTAATACATTTCACCATCTGCAGTGTTTCATCCAGCCCTTACTACAAATGGTTTTAGGCTCTGGTGCAGGACAGGAATTTGAAGCATGCATTGGAGTATTTAATGGTGTTAATTTCTAGTGCACACAAACATCAACTTCACTCAACAATCCAATAATCCTGCAAAAAATAAAGAAAATACACCAGAGAGTGAAATGCAGCATGGAATGCCTCAGGATTGCAAGCAAAGCAGTTCCACACACGGTCCTGCTGATGCCAGGGTAATAAAATAGACGCGTATTTACCGAACCTTAAAGAGGTTACAATCAAAAAAGAAAATAAAAGAAAGAAGAGAGTGGGCTTTCAGTTCCAATAATTATTCTACGTTTTACATTCAAACATGTTTATTTAGCTACTTAAAGCCCTCAAATGCAACTCAAATTAATTTCAAATGAACATCTGATTGTAGCAAATGAAATACAGTCTGTGGGTATTTTGTTGTTTTGGATTTGGTTTGTTTTTTGTTTCAACTGGAAGGCACAGATTTAAACAATGCCTACCTGGAAATATGGATGGTCTCTTCTTTGGGCGCCTCAGGTGAATGGGATCCAAGTTCTTAATGTTTCTTTGAAGTCTTCCTCTAATGTCATTTCCTATGAGTAGCTCAGGTGGCAGGCTGCTCCGTCTCGATGATTTATAATCATTTTGAGATGAATTTAGTTTGTTCTTCGTTCTGGAATATAAATTGCTGTCATCAACTGCCATTGTAGGAGACACATTTAGAGACTCTGAACAAAAATCCAAAAAGCCAAACCCAGTGATAGCCACTGCCACAGCTGCCACTATGCTGCCCGGGGACTCGGATGTTCTCATGCTTTGCCCTGCACTTGTTTGGGAAGCTTAGCAAGTTGATAGGCGTGGACTTGAACAGGTGTAGAATTACTAAGTAGCCCCTCCTTTCTACAGTTAATAGCACAGGGGAGGAGAGATCCAAAAAAAAAAAAAAAAAAAAAATCATTAGGTGCGGAAGCCTGGGGAATTTGAGCAGATGTGACTCAGGGCCCGGGCTGTGGTGGATGGTAATAAAAGCAGTGCTATGGCTACTACGTGAAATTTCTGCTTTATTGGTGCAATGCCATAAAGCAAACACAACTTATTTAAGAACAAAAGCCTATGCACACTACAAGCTTAATTTTTCTGATTATTTCCTCAAATCTTAAGAGATTTTAAAAAGTTTGGAAGAAGTGTTTTCACATTCCATTATACTTTTGTGCTTCAAACTACATTCATACACAGAACAAACATCCTTCTTTATTCAATTTCTTATTTGGCTGGCTGCCAACTGGAAGTTAGTTGGAAGAGGGGGATGAGAGATGCTGGTGATGACCAGAAAGGAACCGGTTGTGGGTGTGCACCCGGCAGCAGTGCCGGGAACCCTCTGTTGCACCTGACCCACCCCTTCCATCCTGTGCCCCACCTGGCAGATGGCTTCTCCAGAAGTTCCCACTGCCTGGCCAGAGAGTCAGAGGTCTAGAAAACAAGCATTAGCCATAGAAGTGACCTCCACTTAACAAGTAAAAAGTAAATGTTTTTATCCTTTTTGGGATTCTGCCTGGCTTTCAACTAAAATGGCCAAGGGTTTGGTGGTCTGAGAAAAACCAGCATTTCCTCACTAAAGATTCCTGCTTAACTTGTCACATATTTTCTTTCTCTCTCTTTCGGATTTTGCTTTTTTGTGTCCTTTGTTCCCTTCCCCCTTGCTCTATTTATGTGGACATGTTCTGTGCTCTTTTCCTTAAGTGACTGTAGAGAAATCATAACTCTGTAATTTGTACTCCCTTAGACGTACCCCTGGGCTGTGTTCACCATGAATTGAGCGCTCTCTCTCTCTCTCTCTCTCTCTCTGTCTCTCTCTCTCTCACACACACACATACACGCCCACCCTCTGTGCTCTGTCTGGCTGCAGTGTGAGTCAGAAGATAAAGAAGATGAGATCTGCCCCTTTTCTTCCCAGTACCTGAGATCAGCAGATACATAACATTATGAAGGATTCAGGGGTCATCTCAGAAATCACTGTTCACTTTTGGTTTTCTAGATGCCAAGGAGGTTTTAAATTTAGGAGTTGGGTCTCTTTACCAAGTAGAGGACCCGCTTCCACACTAATAGAAGTTTTGTACCCTATTTTCCTTATGCCTTTTCAGTAGCACGTCTTCAAACCATGAGAGATTTTCTGAAGAAAAGCATTTTTTTAAACAGGTATGCCCAGATTAGAGTTGCTATTATAATCCAGCAATCATAGTTATATAATGGATTATTAAGTTATCTCTACTAATTCTGAGAATCACCTATTTCCCTTTCAGGACTTAGAACTACCTTGTTAAATCGAAATGTACCATGAATTTCAAAACAATGAGTGACTTGTACAAAATCACTTTTAAAAGTCCAATGAGACTGCTTGAATTTCACTTTATCTTTTTTCCCTAGTAAAAAAAAATTAAAAGTAAAGCATTTTTAGAAGTTTGACATAATGATTTAATAGGAGAAAAAAAATACATTTCCATTAACAAAAACCTCAAAACAGTGTTTGATTTCCAAAAACACAGCAAGGTAGAATCCTGGGGCACAAAAGATTAGATGTTAACACGGAGAATCTGGCAATTGGCAAAGCAGAAACTCCAGCCATTCAGTGACTGCTGCTTTCCTGATTCACAGTATCAGCTTGGGGCTAAACAAGAGCATACGTGAAATGAAATACAAGTCTCCAAGAAAAGGTGCCATGATCACTTAACGCACTGAGTGTGCATCAGGTATGTCTGCACAGTGTGCACACGTAATCTTGTTTTTGTCTTTAAGAGGCTGTCTGGAAGCACAGAGTTAAGTACACATGCAATCTGGAAGTAGATCACAGTAATAGCTATCATTTACTACATAATTAAAACCGGCTACGTTCTGCGCTAAGCCTTCGGCCTATATTATCTTGCTGATTCCTCCTAATCATTCTATTGCACAGATGAACACACTGAGTCAAAGATGTAGGAACTGCTGGAGAAGGGTGTGATTAGAACTTCAAAGTTCATATTCAAGACCACGTTTTTAACTATACCACCATAATGCATCGGTTAAACGTGTATGGTATCTAAACGGGATCGAAAGTCTTTCTTTATTTTCCTGAAACAATTCTTGGTTTTAAGCAGATAATCCCTACATCATTCTAAGATTGAGGAGTGATCTTCCTCACTTCACTTTGCCTGCCCTGAGTAACTAAGTTGTGTGCAGGTCTTTGAGGTCCATGGAATGAAAGTGAGAAAAAACAGAACTTAGATTTTTGCCGGAGTATGTCAAAAAGTAATTTGCTTTAATAATAAAGTATTCATGTTGAGGCTTTTCATATTAAATGCATTTTAGATAAAAGTATTATATTTTCCTGAGATTTAAATTATAATTAGGAAAAACCCCCTCTACCCTACTTTGGAGGTACCTCGAGTCCCCTTATCCTCTCATGACTAAGAGAGAACTACAGGGATTCCTGATAGGCCCAATGTAATCCATCTCCTATCTAACTCATTCCCCCCTCATGTGGAATGGAAATGGGTAAGAATCTAGCTCATTTAGTATATTTCCTTAATAGAAAAAAGTGAAAACTTGAATTTTCTATTAAAATTTTAAGAGAAATACGAGGTGAGAGGATTGCCTGAGCTCACAGGTTCAAGACCAGCCTGAGCCAGAGTGAGACCTGGTCTCTAAAAACAGCCAGCCGTTGTGGCAGGAGGAGGAGGAGCTACTTGGGAGGCTGAGGCAAGAGAATCCCTTAAGCCCAAGAGTTTGAGGTTGCTGTGAGCTGTGACACCAGGGCACCCTACCGAGGGTGACAAAGTAAGACTCTGTCTCAAACAAACAAAAAAAAATTTAGGGAAACAGAAATAATTCTTATTGTTTCAGAAGTAGTATTAAATCTGTGAACATAAATAAACTATCTCATATTTCAAAATACTGAAATTGGTTGCAACATGAATGACAATCAACCCCTGAAGATTTAGCTTAGTTTGGTCTAAGTGAGAATATTCATAGGTTGTCATGTTAACTCCACCCCTCCCTCCTTATAGTAACAGCAAAAAGTAGAATTTCATTTGTTTTTCCAAACAATCAAAAGAATGATGACATTGGGTTCTTAGATAAGAGGAATATCAAAATTTATATTGAGTAATTAAGTAATTTTAAATAGATAACTGGACATTTTCTATTTTAATAACCATTATGTTTTTAAGGTCTCCATTCTCTCATGATTTCCACATATTAACATGTTTTAAATTATCTTAATTTCTTATCTCGTAAGAAGTTGTGTATTTCATATTAAATACTATCACCATCCCATGAACATTTTATTCTTCCTAGTAGTGAGACATCATCTTTCTCTTAGTGTGTTCAAATACTCCATAAAGACATTTCCTCGTCATGTAGCTTTCTTTTATTAAATTTTAAAATTTTATTTTCATTTTTATTGTACATATTTTAGGCATACAACACTGTGTTTTTTAATTTGTTGTTTTTATTAAATCATGTGTACATTGATGCATTTATGGGGTTCAATGTACTGATTGATATGCAATGTGAAATGCTTACCTTGAACTGATTAACACATCCATCACAGTTATAGTCTTTTCTTTTCTTTTTTTTTTTTTTTTTTTGGAGACAGAGCCTCAAGCTATCACCCCAGGGCATCACAGCTCACAGCAACCCCCAACTCTTGGGCTTAAGCGATTCTCTTGCCTCAGCCTCCCAAGTAGCTGGGACTACAGGCACCAGCCACAAACCCCGGCTATTTTTTTGTTGCAGTTGTTATTGTTGTTTGGCAGGTCCGGACCAGATTTGAACCTGCCAGCTTTAGTATATGTGGCTGGCGCCTTCATTGCTTGGGCTACTCTTTCCTTTCTTTCTTTTTTTAAAATTTTATTATTTATTTTGTTGTTGTTGTTGTTGCAGTTTTGGCTGTGGCTGGGTTTGAACCTGCCACCCTCGGTATGTGCGACCAGTGTCCTACTCCCTGAGCCACAGGTGCCACGCTATACTCTTTTCTTAATATATTGTTTTAAAACGTACCATTGCATCATGCATGCTTTGATTTCCTCATTGAGTTTTGGTAGCTTTTACATTTCATTCCTGAATTATTTTGGGTTTTCTAGTGAGAGAGCTGCAATTGTATTGAGAACGTCAGAACTTTATAACTGTAAGCATCTTTCTCATTATCACCTTCCTATAAACGATCCACCAAGAAGGCATCAGGCCTGTTAGGATTCACCAAAGTAGCTTCTGAATTTCAATCGGACCCAACTGTCCTGCATATCCTGCAAATATTTATTATTTATTAGAGTCTTCATTCAGTTTTCAGCTGAGATGAACTATTATCCAGTGGGTTTGCCACTAGGAGAGAATAAGTGTGTAAAATGTCAGAATGATAGATAGCACCAAGCAGACAGCTTGATTGAGCTCTCCCTCCAAAAAGTCACCAGCCACTTCTTGTTGCCAATGTGTCTTTGCTCAGTGTGGGTAACAATGCCTGTAGTACTGCATATGGTGTGATTATGTCCAAGGAAATCCTTTTTCAGTTCCTAATAATGCAATGAACACTTATGTCATTGGGTCCCAACAGCAATTAATGCTAATGACCAGTTTTTCTTTTTCTCTTAGAATTCTCCCCTCCCTTGACTTCCACACACTATTATCTCTCATTTTTCTTACTATATGTAAGGTCCTTCCTGCTCAGTTTCTTTGGGGGCTCCTTAAAAGCCTAATTTTCCTCCCTTCCTCTCTCTGGCAGGCCCATTTATTGAATACTATGTGTCTGGCACCATGCTAAGACCAAGATATCTACTCTTGAGAAGCTCTTCGTCTAAAACAAGAGTAGACCAATAATAAACAAGTTATTACAATACAGAGTGACTGCTCTTTGCAGAGGTGACACAAAAAAGCTACTCAGTCAACTCTTGCAGATAGGCAGGGGATGGGAAGGGAAGGTTTCTTGGAGGAAAAGCAGAGATTTCACAAGGTAGATAAGGGGACCCTGTGCAAAGGCACCAAGGTGTGACTTAGTATCAGATGTCCACAGAATGGCAAGTATAGCAATCCCACACCTACAATGGGCGGGGCTTTACATCATGCATAAGTACTGACTTTGGAAAAACAAGATCAGGCAATCTAAGGGAATAGGGAGCTGAAGGCAAAACAATGTGGTGCTGTGTGTGTGTGTATGTGTGTGTGTGTGTTTTAAATACCACCATAAATTAGACATCTGGAAGTTACCTACTTAAAGAAAAAAGTGTGTATTTAAAAAGAAAAAAAAACTGGCTTCAACTTTTAAAAACAAGTTGCTAATTCCCAACAAAATGTAAAAAGACATTTAAAAAATTCTGGCTCCAAGAAGTAACCCTCCTCTTGAACCTTTATTTGTTCCAGAAACTGTGATATGGGGATTTGCTGAAGCAGACTCTAACAGTTTTTAATGTCATGCAGACTGCACCTTTTTCAAAAGCTTCTGAACCAGTTCTTACTGGCATGAAATCTACACTAACTTCATTTACACTTGCATTCTTCCTTGTTCAACTGTGCAAGTCTCAGCAAAATGCCAGTAACTGCCTGGCCTTTTCTCAAATTAAGGGAAGGCTTAAGGGCACATTTTTCTGGGCTTGTGTGGATCCCTTTGGAGAGAAGGTACAACATAAACAAATCTCTCTACACTATTCCCAATGCATCCACATGGTCTACGTGAGAAAGGGCTGATGGTTTTTCTTATTCTTCAGTTTAAGGGATTGAACTGAAATTTGCATTCATAAAAGAACTGAATGAAGCTTTTGACATTATTTTATTTTATTTATTTATTTTTGAGATAGAGTCTCACTTTGTCGCCCTCAGTAGAGTGCTCTATGATGAGAGCTCACAGCAACCTCAAACTCTTTGGCTTAATTGCTTGTCTTGCCTCAGCATCCCAAGTAGCTGGGAATACAGGCAACCACCGCCCGGCTATTTTTAGAGATCTCGCTCTTGCTCAGGCTGGTCTCCAAATCCTGAGCTCAGGCAATCCACCCACCTTGGCCTCCCAGAGTGCTAGGATTACAGCGGTGAGCCACTGTGCCTGGTCCTTTTGACGTTTTTTTAAAATTTCAAATACCAGACCAGTATGACCTCAGAAATGTGGTTGCCAGAACCAGGTTGGACAGTGACTACTGTAACTGAGACGCTGGTACATTAGCAGCTTCATCATCATCAGTCCTTCCCACCGACGGTTCCAACTTTCAGATGTATGCCAGGTATGCTGATGAAATCTAAGTCTCATCCTGAGCTTCTCCACAGGGGTCTAGATCTCTGTATTCTGTTGCATACTGACTTTTACCTAGTGGAAACTCAGCAGGTACAAAACTGATCCCTCTAAACCTGCAGCTCCTGAATTTTGGAATTTTTTGATTTTATTGAAAGGGTGTGACCCAGTGACCCAAAAAAGAACACTTGGAATTACTCTGTCCAAATCATGTCATTTTTACTCCTTAAACATCTTTTGATCTTCCCTGACCCTGTGGCACTGCCCAGTGGTACTATTCATTATCTCCTCCCTGGGCTCTTGCCTCAGACTCAGGTCTGGCCACTTCTAGGTGTAATTCCTTACCATTCCACCTTTGACATGACATCTTGACCCTCATAACTTAACAAATTAGGTCTGGTCAGTGCATTTCCCTCTTAAAGGAAAGATCTGTAAAAAAATCGATAATAAATAATAGCAAGTTGAGAAATGACATGTATTCACATAAACGCTAAGCAGTACTATTCTGGTGAACTAAATGGTACCTTTATAATTATAACACCATCTGAATAAATTGCATCTGATTACAGGGTGGTATTCCTGATAAGGACATTCCACAGAGTAAGAACAGGAAAATTTCTCAAGGTAAGAAAAGGCATTTATGAAAACCTGCAGATGATGTCATACTTGCTGAAAGATGGAAGGCTTTCCCTCTAAGATTGGGAACAAGGCAAGGACATCTCCTCTCACCACTTCTATTCATCATTGTACTAGAGGCGCTTTCTGGCGTAATCAGGCAAGAAAAAGGAATAAAGGACCTCCAAATTGCATGTAAAACTGTATTTTCAGATAAAATAATCATCCATGTAGAAAATATAATGGAATCTACAAAAAGAACTGTTAAGTGAGTTCAGTAAGGCTGTAGGATAAATGCATAAAAATAAATTGTATTTCTATAATAGCAATAAAAACTAGAAATTTACTCTGTTGATTACTTCCTTTGCTATGTAGAAGCTTTCTGATATAATTAAGTCACACTTGCTTATTTTTCTTTTTGCTGTACTTGCCTTTGAAATAAAATAGAAAATAATGGAAAAAAGAAAACACAAGAGAAAAAAGAAATAAAAATTTAAAAACATAAAATATTATATATTTAGGGATAAACCTGACAAAAGGTGCAGCAGATATGTACATTGAAAATTAAAATAATATTATTAAGAGGAATTATAGGAAACCTAAATAACCTAAGCAAATAGAGAGATACGGTGATACTATGTTCATGTATCAGAAGATTCAATATTGGTAAAATATCTTTCCAAATTCCCAACTACAGTCCTCACAGGCCTTTTTTTGGTTGTAGAAACTGACAAACTGATACAAAAAGCCCATTTGTAAATGCAAGGGATCAAGAATAGCTAAAACAACTTTGAAAAAGAAAAAAGTTGGAAGATTAATATTATTGATCTCAAGACTTAACATAAAGCTACAATAAAGACAGTGTGGTACTGGCATAAAGACAGAAGAAAAAAATGGGGGAAGGGAATAGAGTCCAGATGGAGCCATAAATAAATAGAAAACTGATTTTTGACAAAGGTACCAAGAAAATTAAGTGAAGAAAAATTAGTGTTTTCAACAAATAACGGGAACAATTAGATATCTATATGCAAAAATAAACTCGATCTATACCTCACAAGATATGCAAAAAAAGAAAAGAAAAAAAAAGAGCTAAAATGGACCACAGATCTATTAAATTTTTTAGATGAAAATGTAGGAGAAAAACTCTGATCCAGAAAATGAAAATCAACAAACTGAACTTTATCAAAATTAAAATCTTCTCTTTGAAAGACACTATGAAGAGAATATAAAGATAAGACACAGATTGTAAGAAAATATTTACCACACATGTATTTACTAAAGAACTTGTATTCAGAATATGTGAAGAAATATCACTATTCAATAATTAAGAGAACAAACAGGCTCAGTGCCCATAGCACAGTGGTTACAGCGTGCCACATACACTGAAGTTGGTGGGTTTGAACCCAGCCTGGGCCAGCTAAGCAACAATGACAACTGCAACAAAAAAATAGCTGGGCATTGTGGCAGGCACCTGTAGTCCCAGCTACTTGGGAGGCTGAGGCAGGAGAATTGCTTAAGCTCAAGAGTTGGAGATTGCTGTGAGCTGTGATGCTACTGCACTCTACTGACAGCAACATAGTGAGACTGTCTCAAAAAAAAAAGAGAACAAATAAGGCAATTAAAAAGATGGGCAAAATATGTGACCAGACCCATCACCAAAAAAAAAAACAGAAGGCGAAAAAGTACATGAAAATGTGTTCCACATTTCTTCAATTAGTCATTAAGGAAACACAAATTAAAACCACAGTGATATACCAGTGCCTCTCTATTAGAAAGGCTAAAATTAAAATGGACCATGCTCAGTGTTTGGGAGTATGTGGAAAAACTGGAATTTACATGTGGTGTTGGTAGTAATGGAAAATGGTAAAAACCATTTTGGACAAAATTTGGATAGTTTCTCAAAAATATAAACATACACATACCACATGATCTAACCATTCCACTCTTAGATACCTACTGAAGAGGAATGAAGCAAAGATTTATATTATGGTTATAACAGCTTTACTTATCATAGCCAAATACTGGGGAAAAAATGTCCATTAACAAGTGAATGGATGAACTGTGGTATATATACACAATAGAATACTATTTAGCAATAAAAGCAATGCTTCAGCATGGGTGAATCTCAAAATAATCAGACTGAGTGAAAGAAACCAGACCAAAAAGCTTGCATATGGTATGATTCCATTTATATAAAATCTTAGAAAATGTAAACTAATCCACAGTGATAGAAACCAGATCGGTGATTGCCTGGTCATAGGGGTAGAGGGACGGGAGTCATGGGTTAGCAAGCAACTGGATGAAATGTTGAGGGGGTGGTGATGGATTCACAGGTATACACTCATGACATAACTAATCAAATTATATCATTTAAATATGAGCAGTTCATTATATGTCAATTATACCTAAATAAAACTCTTTTAAAAGGTAAGGCTAAAATTCCCCTGTGCATTTGACCAAGAATTTGGAAATCCTCTGGGCTCCAGTTAATAAAATTAATACGCAAAAGTGCAAATGATTCTGATTCTATCATCTGTGTCAAGAATGAACAAAAGATATACATATGCAGAAGAGTTACGTCTTTTTCACTTAAGGCAAGGATTCTCTCATCCTGAACTATGTCTTTGGGTTCTAATTTACACACCGTAAAACTTCAATGTCTGAAAGAACTCCTCCTTCGACATTCCAAGGTGAGGTGTTTGTTACATTGAGTAGCCCAGAGAAGGTACTTAATAAACAAAAGAGAGGAGGTAAGTAAATGAAAAAACGAAGGCATTTTTTGACAGAAAGAGCTCCCTCACAAGGTACCAACAAAATGTGTGAAATCTCTTAGCCCAAAGAATTTCAGGGTCAGAATAAACTTTGATGATCTCAGCCGGCTTTGACACAGCCTTGCCAGGTAGACACCAAAGCGCTGGACTAACCTGGAAATGCTCACGTTTTCTGACACTGCTTGTTCTTCAGATGCTTCTCCACAAATAAGTGAATACCTTCAACAGCTTTGAAGCTGGACCTCATCCTTCACTGACTGGGGGTGATACCACACACTGAATGAAAAACATCTGAAAAGTCTGAGCCCTTTTAAACATGGAGGTAGCTCTATTTGGTTCAATTTCAGGTAAAGTCAATGGAAAAACCTTATAACTTGTTGCCATTTAAATGTCAGCTTTACTTTACATGGTTAGCATTTTTAATATACTTATGTACACACGAGTAAAAATAAAGTTTCTCAGAAACTGATATGAAGCAAACAAAAAGTCTATAAGAATATGGACTTAAATATCACAATTAAAAATCTGGATCTAATGGATGAAGAACTCTGCACCCAAATATATTGTTTTTCCAAACTTATTTAGAACAGCTTTAAAAGAGGATTATGACTAGGCCATGAAACAAATCTCTATGTTGTCATACTATATAAGATATTCTTGCATTGCTATACAACAATATTGGAAATCAATATAAAAAATAGTAAAAAAAAAAACCCACACCAAACCCATTCTCTCTTAATATAATCCTGATAATAGTAATTCACTGTGCATTTCCTCTGGTCAGGTCCTATGCTGAGCATTTCTTAGACAATACTTAATTTACCCTCATGAGTGTGGTACTAACATTTTCCAGAGAAGAAAATTCCTCCACCCACCAGTTAAGGTTAAGGTAGACCTTAATTTTCCACTTGAGTTTTTCCTGGCTCTCTTATCAGGTCAGATATCAGATCTCTCTCTGCTTCTATTTAATTTTTATAATAGTCTAAATGTTTATTTAGATTTATTTTATATCATATTCTAGAAGCTAGGAAAAGCCCAAATAGCAAAAAACCAAACTTCATATAAGACATATTAATATGTCTTTCTACCACCCACAAATTATAAACATAGATTTATATTATTAATTTATAATGATTAGCTGAGGGATAGGATTTTAAGATAATTCTTGAAGCAGATTATTTTTGGCTTTTTGCCCCAAGTTCATACTTACCCTACTCATTTTACTAATACTATTAGTAATTAGAATTTAAAGGAAGGCGGACATTTTCACAGCAGCCAAATCTCAAAAAAAAAAAAAATCTGTATTTCAGGATATTTTTAATTTTTTTTAAAATCCTCTCTTTTGATTACAAAGGAAATACATATTTGTTGCAGAATATTTGGAAAGCATAAAAAGGAAATAAAAGGAGGCAGAAAAAATTTTAGGACCTCAGCAATTAAGACAACCACAGTCAACATTTTGGCATATTTGCTTCCAGACTCTACCCTTTGGCCTGCCACCCACCACCCACCCAGTTTCAACCTCTGAGCCTGTTCTCAGCCAGTGGAATGAATTCATGGATATGAATGGTACCATGTGGTTGAGAGGAGCCACCCAAGTGAGATAAATGGGTGATGTCTGGTATAAGGAAACAAGTGGTTGTAGATGGTGAAAACTGGGGTGACCATCTCTCTTCTGGGGCACTTGCTTCCCCAGACCCAGTGGACTGTGGATCTGGAGGACTAACGATGCAAATTTGTCTCATCCTCTGATTTTTTAAAGAGAAGCTTATAACCTGGATTACTTATGTTAAAATATCCTGATTTGTATATGTTGACTTTAAGTTTTTAAATACACTGTGTAGGCCCCCCAAAAAAATGAAAATTGTGCACCAGTTGAGGTCTCTGGTTTAATTTCCTTCTTGGTGTTCCATAGTCAGGCTTTTTTTTTTTTTTGGAGACAGAGCCTCAAGCTATCCCCCTGGGTAGAGTACCATGGCATCACAGCTCATAGCAACCTCCAACTCCTAGGCTCAAGCAAGTCTCCTGCCTCCGCCTCCCAAGTAGCTGGGACCACAGGTGCCCGCCACAACGCCCGGCCATTTTTTGGTTGCAGCCATCATTGTTGTTTGGCGGGCCCGGGCTGGGGATTCGAACCCACCACCTTAGGTGTACGTGACTGGCGCCTTAGCCGACTGAGCCACAGGCGCTGAGCCTATGGATATATTTTCAACTGGAAAAGACTTCCTACTAAGTCATAACACCCAGCTCCAATTCTCTGATGAATAATTTTATAACATTTTTAAACTGTACACATATCCAAATATCATAAGGGAAAATATTCAAATACTAAAAACCCATTGAAGAGGCATTGCCAAAATATATGCTGGAGGCAACAGGCTTCAGAAATGGTTATATTTTATACCTTTATTAATTAGCTATAATATGACTAAAACAAAGTATTAATGACAGTCATGAGTTTTGTTCCACTGGAAGATGTAGACACTAATGAATACTAAAATTACCCAGAAGACACAATAAATATAGCTCTAAATATGTTACACATATGCTGGTTCTTTTTTTTAATGTCAGCTATCTTGAGTCATCATCTTGTTTCCTTTGTATTTGATAATTTTTTTGAAATACAGCATTTAAGAAACTAACTGGACTAGATCGACACACTTCTAATTCCCTTTACACCTTAAGTTCAAACCACAAGATGAAGGCTCAGTTCATGTTGTAGCTTTGCCCAGGAAATTCCTTTAGTTTTTAAGTTGATTTGAACCGTAAAGAGGAAAATGGGTGTGTATTCAGCTGTATCTGTCCAGGCATCTTGGGGTCATTGTCCAGAGTCCTCGTCTCCATTCACTACCTTTGTCTTTCTCAGACAGAGCTACTGAATGAGATCCCTGCAGAAACACTGGCCTGCTCTCGTTTCTGACCTAGTCATTATAAGAATAGCAGAAATAATATCAGTCATCTCAGCCCCAATATCCAGAGGAGTGCAGAACCAGGTCTTTTGGAAAATATAGTATCCTATAGACACCTGGATGAATCGCAGGCACCTGTGTAGCCTCTACATTGCCATAGTCCCTTACCACTCCCACTATGGAAGGCCAGTTCATAAGATATAGTTTCTCCTCCATTGTTTCCAGACATTCTCATTCTCCAAGGGGGCTGAACATCTGCCTTGTACGCACATCTTTTGTTAGGTCCTCTATAGTTTGGCCAACTCTAGCCTATGTCTCCCCTTGGAAGGTTGGAGAATGAGAAAAATACATATCTCCTTTCAGTAGACTTAATATAGTATCATTCTTTGGATAACCTAGAGTGACATATGTTTAACAGGACCCTTAGACTGTGATCAGGCATCCAGAACAAGGTTTGAATGTGGTTGAGTTCTACTGACTCGAAATTGAATTTTCAGAAAAGGACCTGAAGAGCTGATATTTCACCTCACTTATTAAGGAATTGTCCTTGCACTTTAGATATCATCTTTATTAAGGCACTAAAGCAGACATTTTGGCTTGAAAATGCCCCTGGCCTGTATCCTTGTCTCCTCCAAGGGCCATCACACTTTCACCCTAAACATTCAGAAACAGAAGCTGAGGGTTTGCCAGGAACATCCAGAGTGTTCTGTGCTAAAGTTGTGAGAGTCAATGTAAAAAAAAAAAAAAAAAAGGCAGGGGTGTGTGATTTCCATGGTCAAATAGGATTAGGAAATGTGTCATACTATATTGTCCTTTTTGCAGTTTCCAGTGCATATTGGCATATTGAGGGTTCTGGGAAGTCTTGCAGTGAAAATCAAATCAAAAACTAAAATCTATTCAACTTTAACTCAGCTTATTCTAAAATGATTTGATACTTTTTTAGTCGTGCTTAATATTATCCCATAGGCCCTTTTTTTGGAAATGCTGACGTAAATCCCATTCCAGCACTGATTGGGACATACGTGCCATTCTCTGTAACAATGTCTCAGCAAGAGATATTCATTGCCCTCACTCCCTTCCCCACCCCCGTGAAGGTTCTCAAATTTGTTTTCTCAGAGTACAATGATTTATTTTTTAAAAATCTTTAATACGTATTTATTTATTTATTTTTTTCAGTTTTTGGCAGGGGCTGGGTTTGAACCTGCCCACTCCAGCACATGGGGCCAGCACCTTACTCCTTTGAGCCAAAGGTGCCACCCTATTTATTATATTTAATAATAATAAGTATATATTTATTACATTTATAAATAATAATAATTAAATAATTAATGAAATAAATAATAAATATATTTATATACTTATTAAAATATATATTTATGTGTTTATATATTATATATAATAAATATAAATATATAAAATATATTAATGTTTGGGCAATATATAAAAATATTTATAGATATTTTTATATTTTAAAATATTACATATAAAAATATATATATTTATATAAAAATAAAATATAGTATATAAATATATTAATATTTGGGCAATATATAAAAATATTTATATATTTTTTATATTTAAAGAAATATTATATATAAAAATATATAATGGAGGTGGCCTTTGTCAGAGGCAAAAATATTTAGTTTACCAACTAAAGCCGTTCACATCCTCCTTCTCTTCCTTAGATTGTAGTCCCCCATTGCTATGCCACCTACCCATGTGCCTGCCTACAACCACCACCAGGAGATATCATGCCTCTATGAGAGAACCATCAGTACAGTGCATGTGAGCTCCACGCCCACAGGGAGCCAAAGCCCAAAGTGCCCACAGGCACCTCATTGAGTGTATCCAATGAGGCCTCAGAAGTCAAGAAGAGGAGGAAAGTCAGAGAAGCCTGCGGGTTTTGCAAGACACTGAGAGTTTGCCTGCATGCCTTCTGTACTAGAAAGTGGCCTTTCTGGTTAATTCTCTGGTGCTTTCACCAAGTGATAACGCTAAAGAGTGTCATAAAACAGGGTAAAGGGCACTTCCTGAGATCCTCAGGAAAGTCTCTGAGCACATGCAGCCTATATTTGGGTTGAGGTAAAAGAAATAGACCACCCTTATGTGGGTTTTTTTTCCTCTGCAATTCACAGAAGATAATAGGAATAGGTATTTTCTTGGAAATGCAAAAGAACTCCACATTCAAATAATTGGGATCATGAAATAGAGGAAAAATAAAGACGATGTGGGCGGCCTGTGGCTCAGTGAGTGAGTAGGGCACCAGCCCCATATACCGAGAGTGGAGAGTTTCAGACCTGGCCCCTGCCAAACTGCAACAAAAAATAGCTGGGTGTTGTGGCAGGTTTCTATAGTCCCAGCTACTTGGGAGGCTGAGGCAAGAGAATAGCCTAAGCCCAAGAGCTGGAGGTTGCTGTGAGCTGTGATGCCATGGCACTCTACCGAGGGCGACAAACTGAGACTCTGTCTCTAAAAAAATAAAATAAAATAAAATAATGAAGATAAAAAAAAATAAAGAAGATGAGAAGTGGTCAGTTCTTGAATTGTCTTATTCCTTTTAGTCTTTCTTTTTGTAAAATTAGAGGACATACAGCAGGATTTGTTTGGCTTATTAAAAAATAAAGAATAACTTAAATTGTAATAGCTTAGACCTCTTGGTCAGTGGCTTATTTACTGCCCAAATATTAATGAATTCTCTTCTATTTGGAAGGCTCCATGTTAGTATTGAGGATGGTAAGAAAAAAATAATACAAGCCTGATGTCTATAGAATTTTAGTGGTTAGGAGCAGCTATCATACGAAAAAGATGGTAAAATTATCTCTCAGATTTAATGGTCAAGGTTAAGGAGGTGTTAGGCTCGACACCCATAGCACAGTGGTTAAAGCACCAGACACATACACCATGGGTAGCAGATTCGAACACGGCCCATGCCAGCTAAACAACTGCAAAAAAAAAAAAATAGCCGGGCATTGTGGTGGGCACCTGTAGTCCCAGCTACTTGGGAGACTAAGGCAAGAGAATTGCTTAAACCCAAGAGTTTGAGATTGCTGCGAGCTGTGATGCCACAGCACTCTACTGAGGGCAACATAGTGAGACTCTGTCTCAAAAAAATAAAGGGGGGTTGTTAAAGGGGTAAAGAAGAAATAGGATCACAGATGAAAGTGTTAAGTGTAAATATGTTCTGAGGCAAGAAAGGCTGGTGCTTTGGGAGACTACAAGTCCCTCACTGAAAGATCATTTTTATTTATTTATTTATTTATTTATTTATTTATTTATTTATTTATTTATTATTTGTTGCCCAGGCTAGAGTGCAGTGACATGATCAATCATAGCTCACTGCAGTCTCCAATTCTTGGGCTCAAGCAATCCTCATGCCTCAGCCTCCTGAGTAGCTGGGACTACAGGCATAAACCACCATGCCCTACTAATTAGTCTTGGTTTTTTGTAGAGTTCAGATCTCACTATATTACCCAGACAGGTCTCAAACTCTTGGCCTCAAACTGTCCTCCCACCTTAACTTCACAAAGTGAGCCACCATGTGTAGCCAGGGAGGTAGTTTTAAGCAAGGTACATTGCTCTGGATGAGGCTGTGGGAGGGCCAGCAGGAGCAAGACCCTCAGATGGAGCATTTCAGGGTTGAGAAGACTAAGCCTTTAAAGGAATTAAAAATTGCTTTTAACTTTGAGATTGTGGGGAAATCAGAGAAGCTCCATCTGGGGCTGCATTAGAAAATATCCTATGCTCTCATCCCAGTGCAGCTGAACACGGTGCATAAACCAGCTGTTTTATGTGTATATACATCATATCCAGAGAGTTTCTGAGAAATAAGGGTGAGACTCCTTAAGGCGAAATGTTAAGAAGCCACTAGGTACCCTGCACTGGGTTGGAGGAGTCAGAGTCCATTCCATTAAAAGGGCATTCAAATTAAGTCATCATGTAAGTAATTGGCCAAGGTCTAAGTGAATTCTAGATTTGCAGTGCTGGTTAAACTAATGAAAATAAAGGTGGTTTACATGGAAGGGCCACTGGGATAAAGGCAAATTATTGGTCCTTTACACAAATTTTAGGAGCTTTGTGTTTCATCTAACTGGGGAAGTCTACCTTACATTGAATAATTCATTATATAATGAGGAAATATTATTATACTCATTTTTTCTTGCTAATCTGTATTTTGGCTCAATGTGTTTTGTTTTAGAATGTTACATATTCATTGACACCTGCTGGATTAAAAAAAGAAGAAACAATCCCAGTGGAGTGGGTGGTATCATTGCAGCTCAAAGTAATTATAGTAATAACTGCCGTGTTGAAGTCTCAATACAGGCCAGGCTCTGTGCCAGGTGCTTTGCATACATTAACCACATTTCACCAAATTCAGAGGACAGGGCTAATCAAACCCATTTCATAGATGCAGAGCCTGAGGCTCAAAGAGTTTGGTAATGCACCTAAGTGACAGGGCTGACATCACATGCCCATTCTGGATTAATCTAGAGCCCTCACTGTTCCACTCTTCCTAGAGGCCAATCTTCTGTCTCTTAATTAAACTTTCCTCTTTTTCCTAGAAAATGCATCTCAGTCAGTAAAAGGACTCTGTGCTCACACTACTGGGCCATGATACATTCTCAGAGTACTATGAACGCCAAAATAAATGAGAGGTATGAATAAAGAAAAGAAAGATAATATTTGGTGACAATACAATCATTTACATATGCAATGTCATTCATATATATATATACACATACATATACATAAGGTGAATACCATGAGTGAGGATGGTGAAAGGAACCAGCCAGAACTATGGGGTCCCAAAAGTCCAGCTCAGACTATCAGGCCTTTGAGGTCCAGAACTGTCTTACCTGGATACAGCTCACCATGACTTCCAATTCAGAGGTCCCCAGAAAGTGAGTACGTTGATCTAATAAAAGCAGCCTTGGGTCAGCAGAGAGTGGAGCACCCCAAGACTAATCAAGTGTCAAGGTGAAAACTCTAAAGAGGAATAAAGGAAGTAAAGTAACCCAGACCAGAACAAAAGAGCCCCACAAATTCCCATAAAGCTGTCAGCCTTGGATACCGAGAACATAGTTGCAAAGTGGAGGAACCCTGTAAATCTGCCTGGAGTGTTTTGCCTTTTGGCAAGACCACCTCTCCCCAAAAGAGCCCCACCCCTCTGCACTAGTGGAGACAGCCCAGGTGAGAAAGACAAAACTCGGGCAGTGCCCGTGGCTCAAAGGGGTAGGGGGCCAGCCCCATATGCCGGAGGTGGCGAGTTCAAACCCCACCCCGGCCAAAAACTACCAAAAAAAAAAAAAAAGAAAAGAAAAGACAAAACTCAGGGGCAGTGCCCGTGGCTCAGTGAGTAGAGCGCTGGCCCCATATACCAAAGGTGGTGGGTTCAAACCCGTCCCAGCCAAACTGCAACAAAAAATAGCCGGGCGCTGTGGCGTGCGTCTGTGGTCCCAGCTACTCGGGAGGCTGAGTCAAGAGAATAGCCTAAGCCCAAGAGCTGGAGGTTGCTGTGAGCTGTGACGCCACGCCCTCTACCGAGGGTGACAAAGTGAGAGTCTGTCTCTAAAAAAAAAAAAGACAAAACTCAGACCCTAATAGCCTCCCATGTAGTCTCAGGAGGGAAGGTCATATATGTCTGAAGCAGGTGGCCCCAGTTGTTCAAAGAGTCTTGGGTTTAACCAGAGTCAAGGTGAGGACCCTGAGTGCTTATGAGAGGACCTCTCCCCAAAAGAAGGTTCACAGAGCCCCACCCCTGCTGTCAGACCTGTGCGGCTTGCCCAGATTTCCTCTGTATGGACTGAGAGAAGTGAGGATTTTGTTTGGAGTCTGACGGACTGGGGTTACTGGCGGTAGGAGTCCCAGGATCTGCCAGATTTCAAAGTGAAAACCCTGAGTGAGGACCTAGGGATCACCCATTCCTCAACAATCCAGTCCCTACAGCATTCCCCACCATCCGCTTCCCCCCTTCTTCCGCCCCCCCTCCCACACCAGACATCCGGGCTGCTGTGGCCGGATGTGGCTCAACCTCACTTCCGTTTCATCCTCGTGAGGGTCCTGGTGCGGCGTGGCGGCGTGGCGGCTTGGCGGTGTTTGTTGGACCGAGTTTGAATTCCCAGGATTGGTGTGGAGGGAAGGTAAGACCTCCGAATTGTGGACTGAAGGGACCACCCCCACCCGTAATAAAGGGGGCAGCCACTTAATCCCGTCGGGCACTCAGCTCCGAGACACTACGGCAAAACTTCCTGATAGAATTCTGCCCGGAAACTCTGGGGGAGGGGAGGGCCTTGGTGTAAAAGAGTGGCAAATGGCGGAAGCATAGGCCCTGCTGGAGTCTAGGTGAGGGCCCTGAGTGTTAATGAGTGGATCTTCTCCAAAAATAGAGGCCTTAGGGAGCAGTGCCCCTGCTAAGTACAGGGACCTCCTAAGGAGGTCGTACCAAGTTCACAACTGTGAAACAAACTGACTCCAGGGACTAAGGGAGTTGCGGTCTATACCCAATTAAGGTGACCAGATTTTAACATTGGTAAAGCGGGACACCATTGACGCGTGGGGGGGGGGAGGGGGGACTGACAACAATGGAAACTTTGATAAACAGTTCTCGATAATCAGTTTTCAACAATTACTTGTAATTATTAAAGTTTAACGTTATAAAATTAACAAAAATAATAGAAAACTCATATCCTGGCAAAATAGCCACATGGCAGCCAAAAATCGTCTATTCCCTTTCTGTTCTCCCGCCGTTTCCTAGCTTGTGCATTCTTTCCAAAAATCGAGATTTTTTAAAACGCCGCGGGATGCGGGACAAATTATTAAAAAGCGGGACATCTGGTCACCTTATCCAAGGTCCACATCTGCTGTCAGCAATACGAGGCTCAGGACCCAGCATGAAAGCTGAGATGTCCTTTCCTCTGGAGGTGGTCTCAGGGAAGTGAGGGCCTTGGGCTTATAATAGGGTAGGCCCAATTCAGCAGAGGGACCAGTCAGTAACAGTAATCAAGGCTGTGAAACACTGAGTGATGATGAAGGGCTCCTCCCAGAAAGAAAGGAGCCAGGTACAGCCCCACCCCTGTTGTTAGACCTGGGAGACCGCAGCAGGTTGGCAGAAGTTGCACTCACTCTTCCCACAGTGTCTTAGAGATGTGAGGGACGAGGTCAAAGGGGAAAGCTTCTGGTCAGCAGAGGGAGGATTTGCAGGTCGTGCCAAGTGTCATGGTAAAAACCCTGGGGATTGGGCGGTGCCTGTGGCTCAAAGGAGTAGGGCGCTGGCCCCATATACCAGAGGTGGCAGGTTCAAACCTAGCCCCAGACAAAAGCTGCAAATAAATAAATAAATAGGAAGTGAGGGGGATACTCAACCCAACAGCCCTTTCCTGAGCTTTCTAGGGCTAAAAGCAAAGGGTTGGGATGGATTCTTTGTTATCCTCTCCGTTTAGCGTCTGATGGTCTCATTTTTTTTTAATTTTTTAATTTTTTTATAGTTTTTTTTTAATTGAATGGTAACTATGTACATTAATGCCCTTCTGGGATACAGTGTGGGGTTTTCACATGCAATCCGAAATACTTCCATCAAACTGATCAACATAGCCTTCATGTCATTTTCTCAGTTAGTTTTAAGTCTTAAAAGCAAACTGTGTTTTCCAAGCTTTGTTTTATTAAAACAAAAGAAA
>CAUYQV010194282.1:0-14908 GCA_963574575.1 Galagoides demidoff | reverse complement strand
TAGCCAAACAACAATGATGGCTGCAACCAAAAAAAAAAAAAAATAGCCAGGTGTTGTGGCGGGTGCCTGTAGTCCCAGATACTTGGGAGGTGGAGGCAGGAGACTCGCTTGAGCCCAGGAGTTGGAGGTTGCTGTGAGCTGGGATGTCACAGCACTCTACCCAGGGGGACAGCTTGAGGCTCTGTCTCAAAAAAAAAAAAAGGAGATTTTGTGCCCATTTTCTCCTTGGTAGTCTGCTTGATATCATCCCACATGTCACTGAGGTCTTGTTCAATCTTTTTCCTCTGTGTCCTTCAAGTTAAATTATTTATATTGACTTGTCTTCAAGTTCACTGACTCCTCAGTCTCTGCCAGTCCATCAAATATTTCATTTTAGTTATTTTTTTCAGTTGTAGAATTTCTATTTCCTTCTTTTTAATTATTTTCATTTCTCCTGCTGAGATTCTCCATTGTCCATTCACTATAACTATGTACAGGGTGTCCCCAAAGTCACTATACATAGGGAAAAATGGGAAATTGTAGCTAAATGTACCCTTATTTACAAATTATTTATTATAAAATTTTATAAAATACTTACAAAATATTCTCTACACGTTGGCGACTGCTATCTACATGTGCGGAGCCTTCTCTCTCACTTATGCAGAACACATTCCAAGATGCCTGTTTTCCTGTGGGTGGCGATTTAGGGAATAATATCCTGTATTTCCCTCTGTGTCCTTGATTGTATGTATAATACATAGAGGAGGTCTTTGTGTGCTAACAGCCAGGTCCTCTTTTTTTGACTTCACAATGGGTCACATTTTCCTCTTGGTATTGTATGTGTAGTAAATTTCATATACTCATCATTATAGTAGAGACTTTGGATTCTCTGTTTCACTGAAGAAAAATGAACTTTGTTCTGGCAGGCATTTAACCTGGCTGCTCACATTCCAAAATGTCTACCCTACATTGAGCAGCAAAATCTCTGCTCAGTTTTTTTAACTTCTAGCTGCTGTTTTTTGCCTGGCCTTCTGGTGTCTTTCCAGAGCATGTGTGGTTAAGTGGCTGGAATTGTACTGAGTTCATACGGAAATTTTGGGGCTGGTTGTCTTTGTGGCTCCCTTGTTTCTGTGTTTTTGCCTAGTCTTTAGCAGCTCTGAACTTTGTCTTCTGACAACTCAATTCTGTAGGAACGTTGCTTTTTGCCACCCAGCACTGAAAAGACTGGGCAAAAACCCCACAAACATTCAAATCTCACTCATGGAGTGATTGGAGCTACCTGATTTTGGTAGCTCCCCAGTCATTCAGAAAGTTTTGTTTTGGTCCAGATTTTACAGTTTTCTCAAGGAGAGGTGAGCCCAGCCCAGCTACTGGAAGACTCCTCCAAAAGCAGGAGCTCTTACTCTGTCTTATCATCTGCTTTTCTGCAGTTAATAATATAACATGAACATTTTTCTACATAATCATACATTCTTCAACTATATTATTTTAAAATAGTATTGCATTCTGTGGGCATACTACAATTTGATAATTTCCTACCAGTTTCAACTGTAGTCATGTGCCGCTCGCAACATGGACTTTGGAGACAGTAGTGGTCCTGTAAGATTATAATCCCATGTTTTTACTGTACCTTTTCTATGTTTAGGTAAATTGAGATGCACAAATACTAACCAGTATGTTATAGTTGCTGACAGTGTTCAGTACAGTTACATGCTGTAAGTTTGTCTAAGTATAAACTAGACAAATGGTGATGTTGTCACTTAATCACAAATTTCTGAGAACATATTCCCATTGTTAAGCTACGCATGACTGCATTCTCATTTTTGCTCTTGTAAATAATATTGATGAATATTCTTATAGTTATATCCATGGTTATTTCCTTAGGATAAAGTCACAAAATTGCTGGGTCAGGTATGTAATCTTATAGTTTTTCCAAGGTATCCTTTAGTGTTAGTGTACCTCTTATGTTTAGAAGGTTGTTTTTAATAGCACTTGTTTCTAACTAAGAACGTTATATTAATGTTGGACATCTCAATGTGAAACTGTCTCATATTCATATATCTTTCAGTCTTTAAAGTTTAGAATCTAACCTGAGTCCTTTCTGAATTTTCTACAATTTTTGTTTTAGAGTCCTGTTCGATTTGATACTTTTGATAGCCTTTCACTTAGTATTCCAGCTGCCACATGGGTATGTACTGATCTATGGTTTACTTTGGGTCTCTTTTGGAGATTTTGCAACCTGAAAGGGCTTTGAGGCATTTATATGACTCAGGTACTATGTGTTATTCAGACACACAGTTAGTTGAAACTTATCTTTAATGTGTTGTACCGCAGCCTGATTGTGGAAGAGAGGAAGGTGGATGGCTTTTCTCTTACTATAGAAATTTTGGCTTTTGAATGCATACAACACATATCCCCTCACACCTTCTTGATTTCAAAGATATTTAAAACAGTGTGAAGTCCATATTTTCTGCTATGTTACAGCCTCATACTTTTGAATTTGTCAGTAGTATCTGCCTAGAGTGGCTTGAGCCCCACATTTGTTCAGGAAATATCCAGTTCTGTCTGTGAAACTTTATTGCCAGTATATACCAAATTAAACTCTCCTTTGAATTGTAATGGTTTTCTTCTCATGCTATAGGGTCATCCGTTAACCCTGGACCACTGCCTTCACCACTTCATCTCCTCAGAATCAGTGCGAGATGTCGTATGTGACAACTGTACAAAGGTAGGCATTGAGCCCCCCAGTGTCCTCTCCCACCTGGCCTCTGTGCCTGTAAAGCGCCTCTCACACCGCTGGCTCTGAGCTCTTCTGACCGTACCCAGTAGATCTTTTCAGGCACAGCCATTTCTATTGAACTTCATTTGGAAATTGGCAGCCCATGGACCAAGTCTCTTTCCCAGATGAGTTGTGTTTCCTCCTCAGAGCATTTGAAGAAAAAATCTGAATGTCATACTTTAAGAATGGGATCTGCCCTTTTCAATCCCATTTATTTCATACCTTTTTACTTATGCTACCTGCCTGACTACCCTGAGTATTGAAATTTCACCCTCTAAATTAAAAGGAATTGTATGTAATAGAATTTTTGAAGACAGAGAACAAAATAGATCACATGCAAGTGTCAGACTTTCAGTGTTGATTCTTCATTTTCTCTTCCCTCTACTGTTACTGTTAAGTAATGATTAAGAGGAATCAAGAAAATAACTCATGAATAATTGGGCAGCTGAGTTCATTTCAGCAGGTAGCAGTTAAGTATCAATTAAAGGCAGCTATAACATCAGCCTCATCTGCATCTCTCCATGGTTGACCTATTTCAGGAATTTCTGTGGAGAAATGTTGTTTCTTTTATTTCAGATTGAAGCAAAGGGAACTTTGAATGGGGAAAAGGTGGAACACCAGAGAACCACTTTTGTTAAACAGTTAAAACTAGGCAAGGTGAGCCCATGCTACATACTGTGTTGGCTTTGCTTTTAAGGACTCTACATGCCTGCTCCTGAGACAATACTTCTTTCTGGTTTTTCTGCCACCTGTAGATCCCGCAGTGTCTGTGCATCCACCTGCAGCGGCTGAGCTGGTCCAGCCACGGCACACCCCTGAAGCGCCATGAGCACGTGCAATTTAATGAATTCCTGATAATGGACATCTATAAGTACCACCTCCTTGGACATAAACCCAGCCAGCACAACCCTAAACTGAAGGAGAACCCAGGGCCTGTCTTGGAACCGCAGGATGGGCCGGCACCACCCAAACCAGGTGGGTGCTGATGCATCAGGAATTCTCAGCACAGAGAAAAGCAGTTTGTCAACACTACTTTCTGGGTCCCTTATGCCATGAGTGCCAGGCTTGTACAGTGGTTTGCTTAAATTCTTGAGAACAACAGGATTGCAGGTAGAGGAGGGAAGATTTCTTAAAAGAAGGTAAAATTACATTGAAATGAGATGTATAGTTTTAAAAACTTTTTTTTTTTTGAGACAGAGCCTCAAGCTGTCCCCCTGGGTAGAGTGCTGTGACATCCCAGCTCACAGCAACCTCCAACTCCTGGGCTCAAGCGAGTCTCCTGCCTCCACCTCCCAAGTATCTGGGACCACAGGCACCCGCCACAACACCTGGCTATTTTTTTTTTTTTTGTTACACCCATCATTGTTGTTTGGTGGGCCTGGGCTGGATTTGAACCCGCCACCTTAGTGTATGTGTCTGGCACCTTAGCCACTTGAGCCACAGGTGCCGAGGCTAAAAACTTTATTACAGATGAAAAAGTGTAGGGAGAGAACTAAACATTGCAGTCTTGCTTTTCCAGTGAACTTCTTTCTTTTTTTCCTTTTTTTCCTCTTTCAATGCAGTCATCTCACTTATACAGGAAATGAGGGGAGGCCATGTCCTGGTGGAAAAAATCACAGCATCTTATTTGGGTTGCTATGGCTTCTTTACTGAATTATTTATCTAATTCCATTACTGTCATCATCTGAGGTGAATCATTGAATTGGGTCCCAGTTAAGGCAGGCAGCTGTCATTACCCTCAGTCTTACTGATGAGGAAACTGAGGTTCCACATGGGTAAATGATTGGTTAAGCCAAGGGCAAACAGCATGTAGAAGAACTGGCACTAGAATGTAGTGTTGGGGCAGGATTTAGAGGTATCTTATGTGACACGCTGAGATACAGAGTTCTACTTAAGGAAAACCCACTCATTATAAGTGTTTACTGCCTACATGCTGCCCCCAGTTAAGTCAGGATTGTCTTCCTGTACCCTCACATACACTCCTGACTTACTGTCCTATACCCCTTTTGTTCTTTCTGTGACCACAGTTGCATGGCCTAGCAAGACATGGATTTGGGAAGACTGTGTTTGGCTCTTTCTCACCAGGTCATCAGATTAACACTGGGAAAAGCAAGGTAGGGAGCAGGCTTAGTCCTTAGCCCTTGTTTTAAAACAAGGATGTCTCCCAATTATTTGGAAAGCTGAGGCAGGAGGATCACTTGAGCCCAGGAGTTCAAGACCAGACAGGGCAACAGAGCGAGACCCCCATCTCATTAAAGACAAAACAAAACAGGGGTGGTGCCTGTGGCTCAAAGGAGTAGGGCACCAGCCCCATATGCCAGAGGCGGCGGGTTCAAACCCAGCCCTGGCCAAAAAATTAAAAAGACAAAACAAAGACCTCTTTACCCTACCTTTTTCCTCTTCTGGACTGGGATACAGGTCCACTATAGTTTAGACCCACTGGTTAAATGTCAGCAGTGAACTACTTGCTACATAAAGGCCCCTAAATATAACATTTGAAAGGAGAAGACATGTAAATATCACCTTAATTATTTTATCTACATCCATAAACATTTTTTAAATGTTGTTATGTGTTGGTATACGTTTGAGGCTGACAGAATTAAAGAAAAGAGAATGTTGTGAGGCTTTTTTGAGACAGAGTCTTACTCTATGTTGCCCTGAGTAGAGTGCAGGGGCCTCATCATAGCTCATAACAATCTCAAACTCCTGGGCTCCAGCAATCCTCCTGCCTTAGCCTTCTGAATAGTGGGACTACAGGCACACACCACAATGCTAGGCTAATTTTTCTATTTTTATTTCCTATTTTTAGTAGAGATGGGGTCTCATTCTTGCTCATCAGGCTGGTCTCAAACTCCTGAGCTCAAGCTATCCTCCTGCCTCAGTCTCCTGGAGTGCTAGGATGACAGGCATGAGCCATTGCACCCAGCCAGAAAAGCAAATGTTTAGATCAGTGATTCTCAACACAGAACAGTTTTGTCTCCCAAGGGACAGAACTGGGAGATGTCTTCTGACATTTTTGGTTGTCAAAACTATGAGACAAGGTGCAGCTGGCATCTCATGGCTAAGGGCCAGGGATGCTGCTAAATGTCCTGTAAAACATAGCAAATCCCCCTACCACAAAGAGTATGATCCAGCTCAAAACATTGTTAATAACGCCAAGGTTGAGAAAGCCTGCTCCCTTAGGTTAGGTAGGTCAAAAGCCAGTAAGTTAGTTAGTGCTTAACTTTGATACATGTTGTTCCCAAACAGGGGTGAGAATCTCAAAGACTCACAAAGTTGTCAAGAGCAGCAGTAGACATGGAGCTAGATACACTTTTCCTATTTGAGGTTAAGGCAGACAGGGACAAAAAGGTAGGCAATATTATAAATCAGTACCACACAAAAGGAAGGTGTGTTTGTTTTTTGCTTTATATGGGGAGTTAATTTCCAAGGTAATAAAAACCATGTTTCATTAACCCAAAGCCATTGCTAATTCTTGTTGACTCTGATCCTTTTCTCTTACAGTTCCAAATCATCCAGGGGCCCCCAAAACACAAATTTTTATGAATGGCGCCTGCTCCCCATCTTTATTGCCTCCCCTGCCTGCCTCAGTGCCCTTCCCTCTCCCCGTTGTTCCTGACTACAGGTGAGTGCTCTTCCCAAGCATGTTCTGCATTTATTGCAGGCTGTGGCTTCTCTTAGTTTCTAAAATTAGCTTCTCATAGAAATGAATTAATAGAAATTTAGAGATGAATTTTTTCTTTAATTTTGAGGTAGAATTTCACTTTGCACATTCTCATTTATTTTTATCCAAAATGGAACTCACTTTAAAAATAAGAATTATAAAAACACATTTAAAAAAATGTGTATATACAAGTACATATACATGTGTAAATAAAGTATAAAGAAGAAAATTTAAAGTTACTTGGGATACCACTTTAATAACTAAATCTTTAGAGTCATCTACTCTCTGAAGTTATGTGTGTGTACACACATACACACAATATGCATGTACACATATACTCATGTGATACAAACATCCATACATACATGATACCCAGAGACTCGTAGAATAGACCTTTTGCTGTGCCAGTGAATGTAGAACTCTATTACGATTGTATGGTATTCTGTTGTATGCATGTACTGTTCTATCAATCCCTTACCATTTTAACGCCTAAGACCTTTTTTGTTTTTAGCCTGTAAGGCCATTTTTGTTGTATCTGTAAACCACTGGCATTTGTTCCCACTATTCAGCTCATCTACATACCTCTTCCGGCTGATGGCAGTTGTTGTCCACCATGGTGACATGCACTCTGGACACTTTGTCACTTACCGACGGTCCCCGCCTTCAGCTAAGAACCCTCTCTCAACCAGCAACCAGTGGCTATGGGTCTCTGACGACACTGTCCGCAAGGCCAGCTTGCAGGAGGTCCTGTCCTCTAGCGCCTATTTGCTGTTCTACGAGCGAGTCCTTTCCAGGATGCACCAGAGTCAGGAGTACAAGTCTGAAGAATGACTGCCCAGCCCCTGAGCTAGAGCCAATGGCACTGTCCAAACTTCCCAGGAAAAAAACAAAACCATGCTGCGTGTGTGCGCAAGCAGCCCCAGTAGAGCCCTCCACCCTCCAGTGTGTTCTAAGAGCAGGCTTCACTCAGGAGCCAGTGGCCCCGACTCATACCAAATCAGTCTCCCTGAATAGCTCTGCTGGCATGCACTGGAAGGTGCCATCATGTTAGGAAAGCATTTGCTATGTCCAAAGTGTCTTTACTCATCAGATATAGGTAATTACAAGAAACCAGATTCCAGAAGCCACTTTTTCACAATGTAATATGTCAGGTGTTCTCAGAGGGGAATTACCTTTGTCTAATCCTCTGACATTTCAGCATAGATCTTTTACTTATAATAAGCAGGTCCATAAAAATTGTTGACAAAAATTAGTGAAATTATTAAAGGCAACAATTTAGAAGAAAAAGTGCCTTTCACTTTTGATTGCTTTGGTAGCACATACACTCTGAAACAGCCCTTCCAAGTTACTCAAAGGGTAGCAAAGGGACAGTTAAAAGATGCCTAAAGAACGCCTCTTTCCCTTTTTCTATGCCTTTTCTAATCTTTGGATTCTTTCTATGTCATAAAGACTCATCTGCCAGTTCTACCCCGAGGAAATTGTTTTCACTACTTTGTCAGCTGTAAGTGAAATGCTTGTTGCTTTTATCTTTTCTATAATGGACTTAAAGATGCAATGATAGAATACCATAAACTGTGTGAATAGCTGGAATGAGCAGTATCCATGCACCACCTATGATTCCTCTGCTCTGTAGAAAACTCTTTATGATACAGGGATCCACTGTGGATTGTTACTGTTAACATCATCTGTCTATTACCCATGCAGAGCTCCTAAGCTTTGTGAGCTTGGGGCTGTATAGAACTCAATCCCTGCCTTGAGTTGAAAGCTGGTTTAGAAAAGGAGGGTACTGCAATCTCTCTGGCCTCAGTTTCCTCATTTGTAAAGTGAAGGGTAGATTCCATGACCTCCAGTATCTGGCCCTTTTCCCCAAAAGAAGAAAGCAGCTTCTGACTTTAAAACACATAACTATAGCTGACATCTAGTATTGTCATTTTATTATAGGTCCATATTCTAAATTTATTCATTTCCAGTAGCCTAATACAGAAAGAGTATATTGAGCATTCTCTTCCCTCATGAATACAGCCCAGGGCCAAAGGAATTTTGATGACACGGTAGTTACCTATGTTTCAGCTAGATTTTTAATTTAAAAAAAAAAAGGATACCAAATTCAAACTGACTCTTCAGAAATAAGATTTGGAATTAGATCTTTCCAAAGGGTCACCTGAGGTAAGGCTAAGAAACTGCTTCCTCTGCGGGGAGTGGAGGACACTTCCTGACCATGCCTTGGTCATCAGCTCAGAGTGCAAAGAGCCCAGGTGATCATCATTCTGTCTGGCTCAGGCTGCATCATGAGGCCTCTGTAACTCTCTCCCAACAGAACATACTGTGAAGGTTCTCCCAACCATGGGTATCGGGGTGGAAGGAGCAGCTTGAACCATCTCATCCAATCATCCCTGACCCACTCAGGCCTTGGCTTTGATGCTAAAATGAACCTGTTTTACTGGAGTCTGGTTGAAAATGCCCAATTGTGTGACCTTAAAAATGGATTGCAAAGTTGTAGCTTTGAATAATTGCTGTTCTGCCACTGCCTACTCTATGAAATCTGCCATTAAAGAGATGCAAGAAAGGGGACAAGCCTTTGATCATGTGGTTGTGAACAGATCTTTGGCCAGAGGCCAGGGTTTGAGCCAAGGTAGTGAATGTGAACAGTATCTGTGCAAAGTCTCTTAACCTGACTTCTTAAAGCTGACTTCCTCATTTTGTAAATTATTAGGCACTAAGAAATCTGATTTCTAGTTTTAAATTATTTAAAAAGTAGCTTCTTTTTGGGAAATCTAAGTTAAACTAGTGGCTTATGCCATAATAACTGCTAATTTATGTATTTGCAAAAGGTACTTTTGTATCTGCTATGTATTATAGCAATAAAATAATCATTTTGTTAGGAAAAAATCAACTGGTATTCTTTCTTAATTTACTGATTTGATACAAATATCCTTGTTCTGAATTCTGCATTGTTATATAACCAGCCCTATGCTCAGTTAAACCTTTTCTGTGTTCCCTATTGGTAAAGGAAATGCCAGCTCCCTCATAGAAAGGGAAAGAAAACTGAACACTGTTAAAAATGTTTTTATTTCTTAGTAGGCAGAATTTTACGAAAAGTCAAATTGACCCGTGGTGACAGGATTTTTTTTCTGATGGGAAGACTGTGATACCAGTGAGTGTTGGTTGGGTGGTTCATCATAAGTAAACTTCCGTGGGCCAGCTGGAGCCTGACCACCTCCACCCTCCGGGAGGAATGTTTCCCTCGAGAATCCTTATGCCGGAAGAAGAAGTCTCGGCAGGCACCAAAGGAGACAGAGGCAATGGGGCTCCCAGGGGCCAGTTCCCTTTCATCATCTCGGTGCTCCCCTATGTGGTCACAGCCATCTTTGTACCTGCCAGGAGAAAGCAAGCACAGTTCATAAAAACAACTCTCTCCTGAAACTTTCCAATGCAGCAGACCCCTTGCTCTGTTTTGTTTTGAGACTGATTCTCACTCAGTAGAGTGCCATGGTGTCAGCCTAGCTCACAGCAACCTCAAACTCCTGGGCTTAAGCAATCCCCTTGCCTCAATGTCCTGAGTAGCTGGGACTTGAGGTGCACACCACAATGCCTAGCCAGTTTTTAGAGTGGGGTCTCACTCTTGCTCAGGCTGGTCTTGAATTCCTGAGCTCAGGTGACTGACCCGCCTTGGCCTCCGAGAATGCTAGGATTATGAGCCTGAGCCACTGTTTCCTGCTTAGACCCCTTGTTTTCTTACAGTGTGAACCAGTGCTGTGTTGACCACTGTCCCTGCTGTGTTTCTGCAAGGGCAGTCCTTAGCTGCCTCTGTAGATGAGTTGGCCCTGAAGCATCTTCACTATTACCTAGTACTATTTGTTCATGTGCTTTAAAACTAAAGACACCAAAAGCCCAAATCTTGACTTAGAGCATTTCCCTGGTTCACACACGGAACCATGACCACATAGACTGATTTCTCCCTACACTTAGTCCGTATTCCTTGTGCATTCTGGCCCCTGCTGTCTCATACCCTTTTTTCCCTCTTCACTGCTTTCTGGCCATAGTGGCAGGATGACTACTCCTCAGACACTCCAAGCTCCCTCTGGTCTTCTTCCAGGTGTCTGTGGCTCATGCCCTCCATTTAGTTATCAGCTCAGATGTCCCTGCCTTAGAGGTCCTAACCATTTCATCTAAAGTGACTTTCCTCTATGCCCAGGTTTCTTGACCAAGGTGATTCTGCAACCATGGCACAGACACTGGAGGGTGGAGATGCTCCTGGCATCTAGTGGGTAGAGGCCAGGGACATGCTGAGCACCCTGTAATGCCCAGGGGAGCCCCCACAACAAGGTATGATCTGGCTCAAAACATCAGTAATGCCACTGAGCAACCCTGCCTTAAACCCCAAACTCTTCTCAGCCATTCTCCTTCAAATCAGCCTACTTAAATTTGCTTCAGGACAGTTAATCACTGTCTGAAATGATTTTTTTTCAATGATTTATTCAGGAGTTAATCACCTCTCACTTTCTGCTGCAGAGGAAGCTCCAAGAAGACTGACTTTGCTGGTACTACCCCATTACTATACTGCACCAAAGACTGATTTGTTTTACAAATGAACAAAATAGGGTGGGATTCTAAACTCTTCCTTTTGGAGGAAAGTAAAGATTTACAACATTTAGTCCACTGAACAGGTAGCGTATCACCTATTGATGAGCACGAAGTTGAAAGTCTGTCCAGTCACCCCAGAGACACGATCCCGGACGAGCTCTAGAACTGGGATCCATGGCTTTGGAGACAGTGTAAGGCCTGAAAACTTGTAGGTCAGCCCAGGGTCGCCATATGTTGCCTGCTTCCTTGGCACGCTGTGCCACTTCCCGAATACCTGGACCCTGGCCAGGGCACCTGTGCAGATGAAACACAGCAGGTCCATCCCTCTTGAGGCACCCCCTCCCCAAAACCCAGACAGGTGAATGCCCAATATACTCCCTGGGTATTCAAAATTGAAAGGGAAGTAAAACAGGAATAACATTTCCCATGTCATTCAATGTAACATAATGCCCAGCTGAGCAGCCCCTCAAAAACTGTGGCTTGCCCCAGATTTCTTTTGCAGATGTCATGGAACTGCTGACTGCCCCAAATTTTCAAGAGCGGTCACTCTTGTCCTATACTTACAGAGACATGGTCCTAAGCTCTTCTTTTGTTAAATATTATAACTCCATTGCCTTAACTATAATAAAAGCAGATTAAGAGGATGAAATATGAGCCCCATGTAGTTTAGTTTACATAGTAGGGTAGTTTTGTCCACTGTGGGCCTCATACAGCCCCCCACTAAAGAATGGGGTCTCCTGTGGTGTTCTCTATGCTTTCTGAAGTACTTCAGCAATCCCTGTCCTGTGTACTTGTCACAGGGTAGAGCAGCAGTTCTCAGTGTGGTCCCCCTGCCACCTACATTACCTGGAGGCTCCTTAAAAAATAAACTGTAGGGGTGGGGCCCAACAGTCAAAATTTGACCAGAAGTCCTGTAGGTGACACTGAGAACTGTAAGTGTAGAGGAATTACCTGGTTACTTGCCATCTGTCCCACTAGACCAGTGGTTCTCAGCCCCTGGTTGCACATTAGAATCACCTGGAAGCTTTTTAAAAGTACTGATGCCCAATTCCTAGTTATTCTGATAAGTTGGTAGAACCCAGAACGTTGTTTTTAACTTTTCCAGGTGGTGCCAATAGGTAGCCAAGTGAAAATTCACTTTAGTCATCTGTCATCACCCAGGGGCCAGGCAAGCCTGTACTTTTCCAAGTTTGTATCCCAAACACCTAACGAGGGGCTTGACACAGAGATGCCCGAGGAACATTTGTTGACTCCATTAGTGAGCCCTCAGTAATCAATGGTTCAGATTTCTCCAAACACAGGTCATCAGTTTTATCAAACAAGCCTCCCTAGATACACAGTGTACTCTGCTTACCTGTAAAATATTCCACTTCTTTCTCCAACTCTCGGAAAATCTCATCCGCCTCGGCTTTGCCAAACAGGATGGTGTAATTGCAGTCCAGGCCCTCTGCCCGAATGTGCTGCCAGCTGGGGTCTTCCAGGTGGACCCCACTTCCAAGGGTCTCTCTTCTGGGCCTCTTCTTTGTGCTTTCGTCATTATCCTCAACTCCAGACACAGCTGGTATTTCTCCTGTCCGTTTTTGCTCCTCTCCCTTCCACAAAAGGCCCCTTTGAGCCCCCCTCACCAGGAATCTGTCCATCCCGTTGTCTCACAGGAAAGAAATGGTCATCAGTGGCAAGGCAAAGAGATGCCCAGGTTCTGTCCCCAGTGCAAATATCTGTTCACCAAAGTAGTCCCACAGCAGCATTCCTAAATTGCCATTTCAAAGATTAAGTCCGTGTCCTAGAAAAGGAAGCAGAGGACGGTAAAGCTGGAGGGGCCCCAGAGGACGATCTAGTCCACTGTCTCCCACACCCGGATGGGCATCAGGATCAGCTGGCTAGCCTGCAAGAACCAAGATGCCTGCACTCCGCCCCACAATTTCTGAATTTTAAAAGAACTCTTCCCCGGGAATTTACATGCCACAACCGAATTTAGAAATCCCAGGCCAAGCCCTCATTTTACAGCTGGGGAAACTGACAGCCAGAGAGAAGTTTGACCAAAGTCACCCAGAAAAGCAGGCTCCCTATCTTTTACCCACCCGGTTAAGAGGGAGAGATAGATAACTGACCGCTCCGCCCCCCCACGCCCCCTCCAGTATTAAAACAAATATGTACAGTGATACTCAAATGTAAACGATTCAACACTTACATGCAAACTAGTTAAACAAGGTCAAACACAATTTTGACAATAACTTGTAACACGTGCGTGGGGTGAGGGTGGTAAGGTTCTCTTCAGAATCTCAGCCTGCAGCGGCGCAGCTCTGAATCCCGCAAACACCCTGCCCTAGGGGCGAGGAAAACGCTCGCCGCACGTCTGCTTCCGCGTGGGTTTCCGCCGCACGCTGGGAAGCGCAGGAGACTCTGCAAAACAGGTCGCCCGGCGGCCGCCGACGCCGCCTGCTGGCTGCTCGAAGCGTCGGGAGCATTGCCCTGTGCGGGTTTAACGTTGGTCCGGCTGTCAAGGACCATATATGGTTTGAAAACCATTGTTTGGTGTCACTTCTCCCTTGGGGCTATCTTGGTGTTGGGACAGGGAGTTGGGGGACCGCATACTGTCGCTGGCGATAACACGAGTTCCTCAGTCAGATCGCATGGCTTCTGTTTCTGTCTCCTCCACGGTAGCTGTGTGGGCTCTCACAGGTCACATAACCTCTCTGGGCTTGAATTGCCTCATCTGGAAAGCGGGGACTACAACACCTATGTCGTGAGAGTGCCGTGAAGATTAAATGACAGCATGTGCCAGAAGTGCCACTGTGCTCCAAATGTTACTTTCTATTGTTGCTCCTAAATTCTATTGACTTTCTGTCTCCCCCTCAATGGCAAAAAACTCTTATGAGATTGGGGGCTTTTCTTTCTTTCTTTTGAGGCTTCTTAGTGCACAGTAATGCAGATTTTGACCAATGTACAATATTGTATGACCAACACTGCAATCAAGACACAGAATAGCTCCATCACCCCCTAAAATTCCCTCAGCCTGTAATCAACCTTCCCCCCCTCACCCAGCCTCGGCAACACATAGTTTTTTGTCTTTTCTAGAATTTCATGTAAGTAGGATTGTACAATATATAGACTTGGTGTCTGACTTCTTTCACTAAGTACACTGCTTTTAAGATACATATGTTGTTTGCAGAAGTTGTTTGCTCCTTCTTAATGGTGGGGAATATTCCATCCTATGGCTCCACCACGTACTGTCAGCTGGGCATATGGATTATTTCCAGTTTTAAGTAATTATAAATAAAATCACTATGTAACACCAAGATAGCCCCCAGTGTAAAGTGACACCAAACAATGGTTCTTAAATCACACTTGTACTAAGTTTTGTGTGAATATAGCTTCTTGTTTCACTTGGGTAAATGCCTGGGAATGGGAATTCTGGGCCAGATAATAAGTGCATGTTTAAGTTTATTAAAAACTGTTGGGCTTGGCACCTGTGGCTCAATTGGCTAAGGCGCCAGCCACGTACACCTAAGGTGGCGGGTTCGAATCCCCAGCCCGGGACCACCAAACAACAATGATGGCTGCAACCAAAAAATGGCCGGGTGTTGTGGCTGGCGGGCGCCTGTGGTCCCAGCTACTTGGGAGGCGGAGGCAGGAGACTCGCTTGAGCCCAGGAGTTGGAGGTTGCTATGAGCTGTGATGCCGTGGCACTCTACCCAGGGGGATAGCTTGAAGCTCCGTCTCAAGAAAAAAAAAAACAAAACAAAAAAACAGAAATAGCAGCCAGGTACAGGTGGTTTGTGGGAGACTGAGGCAGGAGGATCACTTGAGCTCAGGAGGTCAAGACCAGCCTGAGCAAGACCCCATCTCTACTAAAAATAGAAAAACTAGCTGGGTGTTGCCTCTGAGGAACAAAATTGGGA
>CAUYQV010194281.1:0-37572 GCA_963574575.1 Galagoides demidoff | reverse complement strand
AGTCAGCTGCTAAGCAGGACAGGCAGTAGTGGCAAAAACACCTGGTGGGCCGGATAAATGTCCTAGGTGGGCTACATGTGGCCCGCGGGCCGTAGTTTGAGGACGCCTGGTTAAGAGCCTAGGCTCTGAGCTTGGTAGTTACTTAATCTTTGAGACTTCTGTTTTATCATTAGTGAAATGGAGATGGCAATAGCATCTGTCTCATAGAGAAATAAGATAATGCATCTAAAGCAGTGAACCCTGTGCCTGGCATGTGTTGTAAACTGTGTGGAGATGTTGATTCGAAAAAAAAAATTTACAGGCTTTCCCTTTGACCTTGTTCACTATGTGGTGTTATTCTAATTGTTACAAGGCATTTATACACATCTCTCTTAAGGATAGAGAGTTTCTCGGTTATGCCCATGATGCCAAGCACAGTAAACTCTTCCACTCACAAATTTTGTTCCCTAGATGTATATCTTAACAAACGTCACTGGCATGTTTGAGCCAACATGCTTATAGAAATTCACCAGGAAACTTCCTATAATGTGAAATTTGCTGTGTGAGATCATAGATCCATCTGCCATCAAATGTTTGTCAGCTGCCTTTTCAGGTTCTCGGTTGCCTTTTTACTTCACAAATTTATTTACTACTCTTGTGGTGCATAGAGGATAAGGATATTTTAGATGTTAATAGTCTCTTTTCAAAGCCAGCTTTTTTTCCCCCAGTTTAATTTAAGTTGTGTAGTATTTGGTGAAGCAGAGCATTTCTACATAATTTCTCTAGGAGTAGTTTTTCTTGCTGTTCTCAACACCTTTGGGAATTGATGGTGGTGTCTGGTTGGTGGGGATGTGAAATCTTATGGGTTTTTTTTCCTCCTCTTCTCCTTAATAGAATGTTCCACTGGGAAATTTTCTAATTTTCAGGAGTTATGGGGCTTTTGTTTTGTTTTTCTTCATCAACAAATGTAATCACCAAATCCCAAAAGCAGAAACAGGAGGAACAGAGTGGAAATTCTCATAGTGGTCTCTAAAGTCATGAGTATGATAAACAGGTCTATGAATATGCAGCATTCACACTGACACAACAGGCAGCTTTGGATTTTGTTGACCCACCTTAAAACTCACTGTTCCAAATTCCTGGGAAACCCCTGTTTATATGGAGCAAGGTGGCCAGTGCCTGCAGAACTCATTTGCAGGCTCAGAAGGGAGGGCAGGTATGAATGGGGCAGGGGGCAATTTGACTAATGAAGAACACAACGTCCTGAAACCTTGTCTTGTTCAAAAATAGGGCTGGAAATGTAGTGGTTGTTCTTTTTAAGATAAAAGCCAACATCATTAAGAAAGCCAGATCAAGCGTTAGGATCTTTCTTCTCAGTTTTCCTGGCTCTTTCATCACCTTTAATAACAGTTTACATCACAGAATTTAACCTGAATCCTGAAAACTAGCAAAATGGGTTTTGGGTGTGGGTTTGAATTCGTGGCAGCCTAACTGAGTTTGTTGCTAACTGTGGTTTCTCCCTAGTCTTTTAAGAATAATACCTCATGCTGTTGTTTTTAACAAAAGACTTCATAGCTCCCTGAATTTTCTCATGCTGTCTTTTTGAACCTATTTTTTAAATTGAAAAAGTGATACATACATATAATTTTAAAAAATCAACAGAATGTAAGAATATAAGTAAGAAAACAGAAATAAGGCTTTCTCTTCCACTCCAGACGCCTAATCCTCCAAGCCCCTTCCTGGGACATGGCCACTGCCACCGGTTTGCCCAGTGTTTTCTGCAAGTTTGCATGAACACAGGCACATTTATATACGGCTATTCCTTGTATGCATATTGACCTGGATCTTGCTTTATTCACTTTTGTCTCTTTCTATATCAGCTTATATATCTCTACCTCATTCTTTTTCAAGGCTGTTAAGCTTTTTTTTTTTTTTTTTTAACATTCTAATTTAAAGAACAATGAGAAATGTACTTTTCATTTTTGCTTCCTACCAGCCCCAGACTGCCACACCTGGGACAGGCCTTGTGTGGTCTAATTGCAGTGGCTCTGGGAACATCTCCCAGTTACACAGTATTTTTTCCTTCCTGGCATTCCTGGGCCTGCAATTCCCTAATTAGACCTGCATCCCTTTGATTTTAGCTTTACCCATCTGCTCAAATGCAAATATTCCTGGGAATCTTCTGGTTTTTTTTTTTCCATCCAGTCTTTCTACCAGTCTTCCCCAGCTCCTTTATGGGGACTATGTTCAGCAAGGACAAAAAAAAGAACAAATTGGGGCCCTGGAAACTAGGGGTGAGGGGATGAGGAAGCAAGAAAGGAAGGGCTCTGGCCCCTCTTCAGCCTGCTCCTCATTTTTTTTCTGTGTTCACATCCCTCTTCCCTAAGTTCCCTCATGGTGGGTGATGCCATACAAGGAAGGCAGCATCTACAGTGACATTCTGTTCTATTTTTTATTCGTTGTGAAGAGTTTGTCCATTTAGGGAAGTCCTAGAGGAGGTGTGTAGGATGTACCTTCCAGTCTGAGCTAGAGTTCCTTTCTATCTGAGAAAATACCAAAGCAGGAATAAAGATTTCCTTCATAGCATGATCAAGGCTACGACTCTCTGGTCAGAAAAGCGAACAAATACATAGCAATTTGCATGCCACTGCAAGGTTTCTGTGGGATATGTTTATGCTACTATTTATTGAGCACTTACTGTGTTTCAGCATTGGGTGAAACAGCTCTGCACACTTGTTTATTTCTGTCTACTTACACCTCATAAGAACCCTGAGAGGTAGTGCTGTCGCCTTCATTTTACCATAGAGAAACTAAAGCTCAGAATGTTTAGCATGTGTGAGGTAGTAAAGGACAGAGCTGGGATGCGAGTCTGTCCCCAAGTTAAGTGCTCTTGTTCTAAGGTCCTTCTGGGACTCACTGAGGTTGATGGAGGGCCTGGCTTGTGAATCATCTCATACGGGAAGGTACTGCTAGCAGACAGCAGAACACACCTGTGAGCAGGCTGCATTGCTGAGCAAGGAAGCCGCCTGGATGTGCCAAGCCAAAATACACATGCTGAGCAGAACACAAGGACTGAGGTGTCCCCAGAATTACCAGAAGCAAAAGGAATAAAGGAGAGTTGGGGGTGGCTATATTAGCATGTGTGGAAATGGCAATCATGGTCTCACTGACATTGTTGGGTTTAATCATGGGTGAAGCATAGGCCTAAGAACATTTCGCGTTCAACTCACTTAAGCCTTGTAATGATCTTATGAGTGGGTGCTAGCATTATCCCCATTTTACAGATGGTAAACAAGTGATAGGTTAGGATTTGAAAGTAGGCATGGGTCTGTCCTCCTACCCACCTCCCCTGCCATTCCAGGTTTTGCTGCCCTGGGACCATTTGTTTCTCCCCTCACACCCTCCCTTTTTTGCAGCCTTGTAAAATCCCCTTAAGGTTATTTTCAAGGCCAACCCAAATGACTCATTCTCTGTGGCATCTTTCCTGATTGTCATTTCCTCTATCTCTGGCCCCTAAGCCAATAATCATTCCCTTCCAGGTGTCCCCATTGCACTCAGCTCATATATACTATTTATGCATTTAGGATGTTGTATGTTAATTGTTAGACTACAAGTGTCTTGTGAAGATGACCCTCAGTGCCTAGAATAGCACTGGTGATGATGGCAGGTGCTCCCTGTGTTTTTCCTGCACGACTTATAGGCTAGATGCCATTTTTCCCTGATTACCTTTGGTTCTTCCCTAGCATTAAAGGCTCTGGAGAAAAATGGAACATCCAGAAGTTCACTGCAATGGTCTCATAGAGCACCAGATCATTGCTCATTCATGTTTGGACCCAGGAGCATCTCTGAGGAAACAGTACATACAAGATCTGACACTTGTAAGTTTGTAAGCTCATTCTAGAACAAGTGCTACCTGTCATTGCTGAGTATCACTTTGGTGTCCTTCACAGTATTCCACCAGGTTCTTCTCCTTTGAATAGTCCATGAAGCTATGCACTAATGCCAGTGCCTAATCTACCTTTCAAAGCAGTTTTGGAACTCTTTATCTGGAATGGCCATCAAAGCTGTCATTGTATTACCCTTGATGTCCTAAATATCATCAAAATGTCTTCTTGTCAATATTTCCTTTATCTCATAAAGAAAAGTGTCAATGGGGTCCAGATCAGGTGAGTAGGGAGAGAGTTATTTGTTTACTGGCTAAAAAAAATCCCTCACAGACAGTGCTGTGTGAGCTGGTGCATTGTTGTGATGTAAGAGCCATGAGTCGTTGGCCATGATTTTCAGTTAAGATTTTCTTATTTCTCCATTAATGTTTACTTGGTCTGTTATGCATTTCACAGCCAACTCAAGATTTTGATGCACAAGTTGACAAATTTTTGTGGTGTTTTTTTCAGTTCTGCTTGTTACTGGCTGCCCTGACCTCTATTCATCAGTGATACGTTCCCTCCCTTCAGAAAAACATTTAATCTATTTGTACACTGCCATTTTCTTCATGGCATTATCCACATAAATTTGGACTACCGTGTCTCTGATTTTAGTTCTACTCTCACAAAGTTTAAGAAATTTATGAATGTAAATTAGAGCTCATTGCACTAATTTAAGCTCTGATAGTCTGGTAACAGCAGACAAAAGCACATGACAACAATGAATGCCACTCAGCAAGACAGCACCATATGTTGACACAAAAACTGCTGTGAGACACTGATGTATACCAAGGTTATGAACCTTTACCGAGTTTTTTGTACAGGGTTGCCAAAGTAAGCACTCAGTAGCAAGTTCAGGAACTTTATTGTCAGACCTTGTATGGTGACCAGGCCACTTGCTGCTGCATGGAGCAGGTGCTGTGTTTACTGCAGTGACTTCACTCTTCTTACAAACAGGTGTCTCTTCTCTTCTATTTCTGTCTGCTTTTATGCCATGGACTGCAGGAGGGAGGATCTGAATGCCATGGCTATTCCCTATCCAGTGTCAAGTGTCCTCCTGGGCAGAGATCTCACTCCAACCCCCCCTCTTAGACCACTATCTATTATATATGGCCCAGGAGCTAGTTCCTGGATATAGGAAGGTTGATCTTGGCAGAATCTGGAATTTCCCAAGGATTTTTGTGCTTGGAGAGAAAAACTCAGTGCAATTTCTACTTTGTTGAATGTACAGTTTATTAATCTTCAAACATTCAGCATTCATCTAAATATTCAAATATTCGGTAAGCAAATATTAAATAAAAACAAACTTAGGAATTTCGTAAATTTGATTTCTCCCCAATTTAAGTATTGATAACAAATTTCATTTAGATATATACAAATCTAATTTTATCAGATACTCTTGGTCGCTTTAAACTACTTAAGAATGAATCAAAATATGAAAATAATATTTCAAAGATTACAAAGCTAATTGGTACTTGATTTAAAAATGGCTACTGATGTGCTAACATAGATGTATATTTGTTACTCTATTGTCTGCGTTTTTGTTCCTTTCTTTTATTATTACCTTTACCATTATTATTTCTTTAATCATTTAACCTGACCAAGGCTCATATAGTTCTGTTGTGTGAAAGGGGAACAGTGGTCCTTTCTTGAACTAAAATATATGTATATTATTTATTCTTCATTAATAATAATTACAGGAAAGTTATTCTAAATGAATAATACAAATCAAATTATGGAGCACAAAATGATAATTTAAGTTTTAAATTATATTAATTAGAAACTTTTAAATTACACACTTTGTTATAAACCAGCACAGTAACACATCTTGCTGTCTTTGAAATTGCATTTTGAGAGACATTTTCAATGTTTACTAGGTCCAATATTTATTTTGCTTTCTGCAGAAATGGTTGCCATATTTTCTATAGTCTTACTTAGGGCACTGTAAGCCTTAAGTAGTTTAAAAATAAATTTTATTGTTCAGTGGTTTTATTATCAAAATTAAATATGCCCTTATAGCTACAATGTTTTACAAAAGCACTTCAATGGGACTAATACTAAGAGATTTTGGTTCTGACATTGTATGTTGAGGTTTCATCAATACCTTATTCCTCATTATATTTATCAGTCAATTTCATTGGTAAAATTTGTATGTTTGTTGCATTCACTTTTACTGTTCTTCAAATTATATAAGTTATTTAAAATGATGAAAAAGCCATTATCTTCTTCTTCTTTTTTTTTTTTTAGAGACAGAGTCTTAATTTATTGTCCTCAGTAGAATGCTGTAGTGTCACAGCTCACAGCAACCTCCAACTCCTGGGCTTAGGTGATTCTCTTGCCTCAGCCCCTCAAGCAGCTGGGACTACAGGCGCCCACCACAATGCCCAGCTATTTTTTGTTGTTATTGTTGCAGTTTGGCCGGGGCCGGGTTTGAACCTGCCACCCTCAGTATATGGGGCCAGCTCCCTACCAGCTGAGCCACAGGCACTGCCCCATCTTCTTTTGGTTTTATAAACTTTCTTTAAAGGCATGATATTTTGTTTCTATATTTTTCTTTCTAATATAGAAAGAAACTGATTTTTAACTTTTTATTTTGAAATTTCAAACACTTTTTCAAACAGAGCAGTTGAAAGAATAATACAATGAACATACAAAATACTGGTGGAGTTCAGTGGCTCACACCTATAATCTCAGCAGTTTGAGAGACTGAGGTGGGATAAGCCCAGAAGTTTGAGACCAGCCTGATCTCTACAAAAAATAAAAAAAAAATTAGTTGGGAGTGATGAGGTGTGCCTGTAGTTCCTGCTACTTGGGAGACTGAGGCAGAAGGATCATTTGAGCTCAGGAGTTCAAGGCTGCCATCAGCTATGCTGATGTTGCTGCACTCTAGTCTGGACAACAGAGTGAGACCTGTTCTGAAAAACGGAAACAAACAAACAAACAAAACAACCAAACTTTTACCCATATAAACCAATTATTGACATTTTCCTGCATGTGCTCCCTGACACATTTTTGTTGTTGTTGTTGAAACACTCAAAAGTTACAGATGCTATGAAATTCCTTCTACATATTTCTGCCTGTACTGCAAAGACCAGTCCTCAGTGCCAATTTCACACCTGAGAAACTCACTAATTCAATACGCTTATAATCTAACCTACAGTCCACATTTTAGTTCCCTAGTTATCTCTCAAATTATCCTTTGTAGATCTTGCACCCGCTGTTTCAGTTACATTTCATTCATTGTGGTTGGTTGTTATCTTTCTTCATGTTGGTTTGATCTAGAACAGCCCACCTGCCTTTTACTGTTGTTATTGGTAACACCAATGTTTTTGACAATTTGTTTTGTAAAGTGCCTCACAGTCTGGGTTTACCTATCCAGATAATGCTTTTTTTATTTTTTTAACAAGAATACCTCTGAGGTGATGCTGCACATTCCCTCCGTGTTACACCAGGAGGGTTATGATGTCAGCTTTTCTCTTCTTGGTGATACTCAGTTTGATTGAGAAATCAGTTTTGAAAATCAGTTTGGATTGTAGATGGCCAGATGATAAATTTTTCCACTGAAGTGATTCTGCTTCCCCTTTCTGGAATATCCCACATTGGAGCAGTTGGCATCTATGTTTAGAGACTGTGACTCATTGAGTATTTCATCAGTGGAAGTAATGGAGTAAGTCATGGGATATCCGGGGAAAAGGCATACCAGGCAGGGCAGCGCACAGGTCCTGAGGTGGGACTGCAGTTTCATGCTTGGGAAGCAGTAGGAGAGCAGAGCTGAAGATCCATCAGTAGGAGATGCAGTCAAGGGTAAGATCCAAGAGGAGGCAGGGAACACGTCCTGAAGGCCTTGGTATGGACCTTGATTTAGGCTAAAAGTGATGGGAAGCCACTGGGAGGTTCTGAATGCAAAAGGGATGGGCTTACATTTCTAATTTCTTGTCACTTAGAATTTTTTATTCTTATCAAAAATGATCTTTCAGACTAGCTGGAATAGACTTTTGTCATATATTCCTGCACACATAAAAAGGAAAACATAAGTGAAAGAAATTGTTTAAGGTGTTTCTTTTTTTTTTTTTTGAGACAGAGTCTCACTTGTCACCCTCAGTAGAGTGCTGTAGTGTCATAGCTCACAGCAACCTCAAACTCTTGGGCTCAAGCGATTCTTTCTTTTGTCTCAGCCCCCTGAGTAGCTGGGACTACAGGTACCTGCCACAACACCTGGCTATTTTAAAAGATGGGATCTCATTCCTGCTCAGGCTGGTCTTAAACCTGTGAGCTAAGGCAATCCACCCACCTCAGCCTCCCAGAGTTCTGGGATTATAGGCGTGAGCCACCATGTCTGACCCTGTTGAAGGTATTTCTAAGGCAATGGAACTACATCACCACTGCCACCTGGCTGACTATGATTTCAAGACCATCTTGACCTCAGGAATGTTAAAATGTGGAAAGAAATGATAGTCAGTGCCTGGGTACCAGCACAAAATTCTCAACTGGTGTGTGACTTCCCAATTCACCTGCTCCTCCCAGCCTAGGGACAGCTACACACTTGACTTCTGTGTTTATCCTGCCTTTGTTTCTCTCTGTTGTTCCAGCACAGCCTCCGACACACAGTGGTGGCCTTGTTTCCCACCTGCTGCGGCTTCTCTTCTTGTCCCACTCTGCTGCAGGGTGCTGGTGCGTCCTGGACCCTGTGTGCAGCTGCTGCTTTCTTTCCGTTTCATCTCTTCTGCTCAGGAACATCTGGCTGTTCCAGGTTTGCTGCTGGACTTTGCTGTGAACATTCTCTCACTTGGCTCCTGGAACACATGTGAGTATTTCTCCAGCGCCCAGACCTCTGGAATTGTTAAGTCTACATGACAGACTTTCCGAGCCTGTTTGCCAACAAAATCAGATGCATCCCTCCTCCCTCCCCTAAACATCCAGAGTGGACCTGAATCCTGTCCTGCATAGTATATGGTCTGGAATGAATGTCTGTCTGTGTTCGAGGACACTGGAGAGGAGAGGAAGGGGGAGGAGAGGGCCTGGTGGGGCAGTGTGCTTCCCAGCCCATAGCCTTGGGGAACCCAAGCCAAGACCCAACACAGACAAGGAGGCTCCTCGGGCAGACCCTACAGAGGTTTCTGGGGGAGGAGGACATGTCCCCCTAACCAGAGACGGAAGGCTGGGGCTGGGCACAGTGACATCATGGAATCTAATGTGCAGCCATGGCCGGGCTGTGGGACACAGGGTGCTGGCTAAGCATGCAGGAGGGAAGTGGGATAGGCTGCCCAGGAGCTGCCCTGAGCCTCCCTGCTGCAGCATCCTGCTCTGCTCCCACCTAGCTGTATTCCAGGTTACCGCCTCCCTAGTCTCAGATGTCCCTGCAGTGGGGGACCTTGATCCCTGGCTGCCCTCTGCTTTCTCCGAGGATCTCCCTGGTGTTTTCTGCCATGGCTTCTCCCTGTGTTGGGACCACTGACTCCCTCAAGGAGGGCTGGCTTTGAAGTTCCTCCAAGGAAGACCTGACCCTGCTGAGCCTGTCACTTGCCAAGCCAGGAATGGCTGTGTCCACTTCCCCTGATTTGGGAGACATCTCAGGCTTGTCAACAGCTGGTGGTCTTGTGAAGACAGGAGTCAGGTGTGTGTCCCTGGACTGCTCCAGGCTTCTCCTGGTCAGCTTTTCTGGGGGCACAGGTGGCTGAGGGTGGCTCAAGGGTAACAGCACATCCTTCTGGGAGCTCTGCCCTCCTATCTCTCCTCCTTCCAGGTACCAGCTCTGGACTTTTTACCAGATGAGAATGAGTCAACAAGGATGAGCTGGGGCTCTGGCTTCTCCACCTTCAGCTGTCCTCCAATAGACTCGCTGGTCCTCTCTGCCCCTGTGGTGGCACCATCCTCTGCTGAGGTGATCGGATGCCCTCCAAGGTCCTGCTGGCTGCCCCTTCTTCACCAGGCCCATGCCACCTCTTCCGTGTGGTGGCTCCTGTCCTTGCTGCATTTGCCCAGCCCTGGGTGCTGTTGTACCCGAGGCACCTGCTGTATCCATACCCTGCTGTGGTGCCATCGGCAGGCCCTGCAGACTTGGTGGCTGTAGAAGCTATGTGCTGGGCATGGACACACTGGGCATCCCGTGAGCAGAGCATATGTGTGGACAGCACACTGGATATTCTCCCCAGAGCAGTCAGAAGAGGTAGCACCAGATGCCTTGGAGATCACATGAAGTTTTCTCATGCTGACCTGGTCCTGTCCTTTTTCTGGTGCTCTGTGCCACTGGTCTCCTCCTGCCCTCTGCCACAATCTAGCCACCTCTACTGTGTCCCCAGCTGGGTGCTCTGGATACTGTTGTAGTTATACTGGGGGTCTCAGGAGGTAAGGGGATGCTTCCTTAGTAGACAAAGAGGTCTTCAAGTTGCCTAAAAGGGACACAATGGGAGATAACAGGGATGGCCAGAGGCATGTTTCCAGTGTAGTGGCTGTTTTTCCCAGCCATGGACAGAAATCCTGATGGACTTTGGAGTGGGGGGGAGCTTCCTGCCACTGTCTGGGCCATGTTCAGTGTGCAGCTCAAAGCCTGTACCTGGCTGGACCAGAAGTCTGACCCTGGGCAGTGGAGTGATGGGGCTGGTCATGCAATGACTAGGGCCCCCACTATGCACAGCAGCCACTTTTCCTCTTGTGCAGAGCGGGATGAAGTCAAACACTGGTGTGCAAAATTTCCCCCGCACACTGTTGCCCAGGTGCCTGTGAAGGTGATGAGCGTGCCCACCACACAGGCACCAGGCTGAGTGACACAGCAGGATCCAGCCACTGCTCATGCTGTCTTTTTTGTTTGCTTGTTTGTTTAAAGAAAGCTCTACCTCTGCTTCTAGTACTTAATGTACTTAGAAACCACAATCCCAGCCAGAGGAGACTGTCACCGCTCATCTTCCTCAGGGCCTCCACCATGGAGTCAATGTTCCCTCTTACATGGCCACACATTTTCCTTTACTCTGTGTCTCTCTGCATTGCATGTCCCTTTATCTCCTATGGCTGGCTGGTCTCTCAGGACAGGGTCACTCTCCTCCTCCCGGTGGACTATCACCTCTAGCAGGGGCAGGCTGACCTTACCAGGGTGGGGGGAGCAGCTGAGAACCCCACTTACATTTCAGTAGTATTGCTCTGGCCTCTTGTCTTTGTTTTGCTAAAAGACAACATCACAGACTGGATATTTCCGGTACTGAATGGAAACATATCGGCTAGGAAAGCTGGGAAGTCGAAGATCAAGGGGTGGCATCTGGTGAGGGCATTCTTGCTGTAGTGTCTAATGAAAAAGGGCAAAGGGATCATGAGACAGAGACCCAGAGGGAGCCAAGCTCATCTTCTTATGAGGAACTCACTTCCATAACAATGAACCCTCTTTTGCATTAATGGCAGTAATCCATTCATGAGGGAAGAGCCCTGCTGTCCTAAACACTTTTTAATATGATTTCACCAGGACTAAGTTTATAACACATGCTTTTTGGGGTGACACATCCAAACCATAGCATTCCCCTCTCTGGCCCTCCTGAATTTATGATCTTCTCACGTGCAAAATACATTTATTCCATCCCAATAGTGTTAACTTATTTCAGTACCAACTCCCAAGTCCAGAGTCTCACCTAAATTGGACATGAGTGAGACTCAAGGCAGAATTCCTTTCTAGCTGTGAGCCTGCAAAATTAAACAAGCTATCTACTTCTAAAATACAGTGGTGGGACCAGTATAGAGTAAACATCTTCCTGTTCTGAAAGGGAGCAACAGGAAAGAAGAAAGGGTAACAGGTCTCAAGAAGAGTGGTCCTCCCTATCCATGGGAAACACACTCCAAACCTCCTGGTGGATGCCTGAAATCCCACAGGGAGCCAAGACCGACATATACTATATTTTTGGTACATACATACTTATTATTCAGTTAGTCTATAAATTGGGCACAGTAAGAAATTAACAATAACTAATAAGGAAAGAGAACAAACTTAACAATATACTATAATAAAAGTTATGTGAATGCTATTTTTCTCTCCCTTTCTCTTTGTCTAACTACCTTACCCTGCTGTGCTGTAGGACACTAAAACTGTGGAAAGCAAAACTGTGGATAAGGGGGATCTCCTGTAAGTACAAAAGCCAACAGAATAAATAACATGAAATCTTAAGACTCCAGGTTGATCTTTGACTCCTGGTGTGGCTTTCCCAAGGCTGTGACTGTGTCCCTGTGCCGGGCTCAGGCCATACAACTAGTCCATGAGCGCTGCTGGATTTGGACTGTAGACTCCAGCACTCATGGATTGGAGTCTCAGCTTACAGCTCCTCCAGGCTGGGGCTGCATGCTGGCAGAACTAGCTCTATAGTTCTGAGGTCTTGGGGGCAGCCACACTCTCACACCTGCAGTAAGCATAATCCTAGCGGGGTCTGTATGCTAGGTGTTGCCTTGTGGGGCTCTCCTGGACAGATCTCTGCCTGGCCCCCAGGCTGTTTGCAGTGGTGGAAGAAGCTGTACCACCCCGCCCCCAGGCTGTTTGCAGTGGTGGAAGAAACCATGCCCCACAGCTCATGCATTCCTTGCACTTGTAGAAATAGCACCATGGAGTTGATGCCAATGTTTATGGTTTATACCTTCTGGAGTAGCAGATCTAGCCACATTTGGGCCTGCTTGAGTCATGGCTGGGATGGCCAGGAGTGCTGCTCCAGAATTCGGGCTGCAGACATTTCAGGCAGTACAGGGAAGTGAATACTATAGTCTCTGGATGCCTTTCTGGATACCTTGGATTCAAGGTTCTAGCTTGCCTGGAAAAGCTCTGAAATGCCTTTGGGATTATTCTCCCATTGTCTTGACAGATAGCTCTGGGCTCCCTTCTAGCTATACTAATCTCTTGAGCAAAGGATTCCTTGCCACATGCTTGGTTGGTTCTTCTACATGTGCCTTTTCACTCTTTCCTGTCTGGGCTGTGAATTTGACAGATCTTCCCATTCTATTTCCCTTTTAATTATAAAGTGTATCTTTAAATCATTTCTCTCCTCTCAGATTTTTAACAAATGCAATTAAGAGAAGCTAGATGGCTCCTTCCATGCTTTGCTGTTTAGAGACTTTTTAAAGCCAAATATTCTGGTTCATAACTCTTAAATTCTGCCTTCCATAAAGCCCTCGGGGATATAAACAATTGAGCCAAATTCTTTGCCAATTTATAATCAAAGATGGTCTTTACTTCAGTTTTCAATACCTTGTTCCTCATTTTCATCTCAGACCACACCAGACTTTCCTTCACTGTCCATATCTCTATCAACATTATGATGTGATCACAACCACTTAAGTAATCTCCACAAAGTTTCAGACTTTCCTTGCTACTCTTTTTTCAGAGCCCCACTGGAATTGTCCTTAAGAGTCCATTTGTGGCAATAGAGGGTTTCCTTTTCCACAGCATTAACTTCAAAACTATTCTAGTCTCTACTCATCACACCCACTTCCAAAGCCACTTTCAGGTATTTGTTATAGCAACAAGCATATTCCTGGTACCAATTTTTCCCTCATAGTTCATTTTGTGTTGCTAAAAACAGAATACTGGGCAGTCTGTAATGGATAGAAACCTATTGCCTCACAAATCTGGAGACTGAGAAGGCCAAGATTGAGGGGCTGGCATCTGGCAAGGGCCTTCTTGCTGCACCATCCAATGCAGAAAGGCAAAGAGTTGGGGAGGGGGAGAGAAAGAGAGAGAGAGAGTACAAGAGGGAGCCAAACTTGTTCTTTTATAAGAGATCCACTCCCCAAGATAAAGGCATTAATCCATTCCCAAGGACAGAATTCTCATAACCTAATCAACTCTTATCATAGTTATATTGGGGATTAATGCAAAATACATTTATCTCAAAGTCTTAACTTATTTCAGCACTAACTCAAAAGTCCAAAGTCCAGAGTCTCATCTGAATCAGAAATAGGCAAGACTCAAGGCATTCTTCTTCTGGGATATATTCAAACCACAGCACCACTATGTGGGAAATAGACTGTAGAGAGCAGGTGGAAGAGAGATTACTTAGGAGGTTACTGCAATAGTCTAGGCAAAAAGTGATGGCAGCCTTTTGCTTGGATAGAGTGGAGGGTGGACGGTGATACTGATTAGGTTGACACAGTATTTTTGAATCAGATTAAGGTGGATTTGTTTGGGACTAGCGGCGAAGAGCAAGGTTCAGGATGACTCCAAGATTTTGGTCTTAGCAACTGAGTGAATGATGGTGCCGTTAACTGAGATGTGGCATGTTAGGGAAGGCGCAGATTTAGGATGAAGGGAAATCAAGGGCTCAGCTTTGAGAAACTTTAGTTTGAGACACTTGTTAGACATCTGAGGAGATATTTACTCAGCCTCAGCCTAGGCTACCTGGAGTGCAGGGGCGAGTGTAGAGTAGAAGGTTAAATTTGGGAATCTTTAATATGTAAATGGTGTTTGAAGCTATAGGAAAGAGTAAGTTTCAGGTCTTGTTTCTAATTTATATTTCTAGTAAGGTATAGGGAGGGAGTGCCTTAGAGGAATAAGACCACTTAGGTGAGTGTAGGGAAGAGGATGCTGGGCCGGGGGCATGATATGCTGTGGGTAGGAAAGGGAAGCCAAAAATTGCCCATCACATCTGGCAATGTGAAAGTCTTATGATTAGATGGGACACCTGTTAGCAGGTGAAAGCCTGGTTGGAGTGAGCTGGTGAGAGAGAGCAAGAGAGAGAGATTGAAAGTATGTGGGACAATTCATTTACATAACACTTTAAAGGAGTTTTTTTGTAAATGAGAGAAGGGAAATGGGTTAGTTGTTAAAAAGGGGATTGAGGAGATTTTGAAATACTTTTAGAAAACATCTTCTTAATTTAAATTTAATTTAGTCTAATTTTAAATACCTTCACTGAAATATGCTTCACATGTCATCAAATTCAACCACTGTAAGTGTGAAATTCAATAATTTTTAGTAAACTTACTATGTTGTGCAGACCTCACCATAAACCAGGTTTGGAAAATTTCTAGAACCCCAGTGAAATCCTTTGTGCCCATTAGTAGTTAATCCAGTTCCCACCTTTAGCCCCAACCAAATGCTAACCTACCTTTTGTCTCTATAGATTTGTCTTTATGGTACTGTCATAGCAATGAAATCATATAATATATTATTTTGTGTGTCCAACTTCTTTCATTTAGCTTGGGGTTCATAGATGTGGTAGCAAGTATCAATATTCTGTTTCTTTTTATTGCTAAATAGTATTTTGTTATAAGCACATGATATATTTCATGTATACATTCAAAAATTGATAGGCATCTGGGTTGTGGAAGATTATTGTTAGTGTATTAGACTTTTCAGGCTGCAATAAGAAAGTGGTACAGATTGGGTGAGGTGGCCTATACAACAGATTTTTTTCCCCACAGTTCTGGAAGTGGAAAGTCTGGATGGATTTTGGTGAGACCCCTTTTCCTGGCTTGCAGATGGCTACCTTCTTCCTGTGTCCTCCTGTGGCTGTTTCTCTGTTTGTGGAGGGGAGGGTCAGATGGGGAAAAGGGAAAAGAGAAAGAGAGAGCGCAAGTGAGCAAGTGTGCACGCTGGCGTCTCTGCTTCTTAAAATGACACCAGCCTAATTCAATTGGGGTCCTTAAGACCTCATTTAACCTTAATTGCTTCCTGAAAGGCCCTGTTTCTAAATAAAGTCACATTGGGATTAGGGCATTAACATATAAATTTGGAAAGGCAGTCCCAACTCAGTCTGAAACAGGGATATTACATCATGGTTGTGTATCAAATGAGAACAATCTAACACAGTGTTTCTCAAACTCGGGACTGTTGACACCTTGGACCAAATAATCCTTTGTTGTGGGGGATTGCTCTGTGCATTGTAGGGTACTTAGCAGCTTCCCTGACCCCCACCCCACTAGATCCCAGTAGCACAACCCCAAAATTGTTCCCAGGTATTGTCAAATGTTCTTGTTGGGGGCAAAGTCACCCTCAGTGAAGAAGCATTGATGGAGTAGAAGGGAAATGAATAAGGCAAGCGAGAGAAAGAAGAGATAATTCCAAGAGCAAAGTCTTTGGGTGGGCAAAGGAGATGGGATGCAGTGTAGTCACCGGCCCTAGATGGGAGGGAGCCAAGGGAATTCATCCAGAGAGACCAGAGGAGGGACACATAAGCAGATGAGCTGGTAGATGTGCTGAATAGGGGTATGTGTGCTGATTTTCTTCTTATACTTATATTCTGAGTAAAACTGGTCATCTATGGAAGGGACAGAACTTTGTACCACATATTGGAGAACCCCTGACACTATTTTATTGAAGACTTTCTCTGAGAAAAAGAGAGTTGTTATTTTCTTGGTAACTAATATTAAACACATTCTTTCTTCTTAGAGTTCATAGCACATTTCTTAAGTGACTTATTATAGTCCAACACATCTTGGAGTTCTTAATGTACGTGCCCTGCCAGATGGTAAGTTACTTGATGATGGGAACTATTAATATCTTGTGCATATTTGTGTCTCCTCCAGCAAATGGCTCAGTCCACAGTAGGTACTCAACCAATGTTGCTTGGATATGAATGTCCACCCAAATTGTATAATCTTTAATTTCTGAAAAATTTTCCTCATTCAACTAGAAACTCTCTTAGCACTGACTGGGAGACAAAATGGTTTGCTGGAGAAATTGACACCTACTTGTTATAATTTGGGAAAAGCTTTCAATTTATTCAAAGAATAATCTCATCAATAACACGGGTAGCATAAATCAGTACTTCTTGAACTTCAGTTTCCATACAAATCAGTTGGTGGTTCTGTTTAAGTGCAGTTTCTGGCTCAGCAGGTCTGAAGTGAGGCCTGAAATTCTGCATTTCTAGAAAGATCCCAGATGATATTGATGTTCATGGTTCACAGACCACCATTTGTTCAGTAGTGCCCACAAAAGATTAGGTTGCAGATGTGATGGGAAGGGCTTAATCAAAGAGTGTCAAGGTCAAGGCCGAAGGTGGGAGGGAGTTTCAGGGTTGCAGTGATAGAGCCGAGAACACAGGTACCTCCTGACTTCCTCAAACTCGGGTGGACACAATAGGAATGAGTGTCTTGCTATGTGATCAGAATTCAAAATGGCCTTGGTAGGGAAATGCCTTGATGCATGTAAAGCTGAAAAACATGATCATGAATCAGCGATACATGTGCCCTGATTTGGAAATCAAGTGTTAAAGGAGATTGAACAATTAGAAGCTGAAGTATTCTCCAGTAAATTTAGCACTGCCCAGAACCGTGCTAGAATTATTCAACTAATTTTGAGTTACATGAATCCAGAAAGATGCAGAGAACTCAAAGAAGGTTCAGGCAAGAGCCTCAAGGATTGTTAAAAGGTTGAGAAATAATATTTTCTGCTTAGAAGAGAAGGCTCCATGGTGATTCGATAGTAGTATTTCATCCACAGAATGATGTATTTTGCAGAGGGTGTTGAGCAGTTCTTCTATATTTCCCTTGCGACTGACTCACATGAGCCTTTAAACCAGCAGTTCTCAACCTGTGGGTCGTGACTATATTAAAGGCTCACGGCATTAGGAAGGTTGAGAACCCTGCAACTGTGCTAAGGGTGATTTTGGTTGAATATAAAAGAAGTACCTGATAGAGAAGGTTTTTAAACATTGAAATGTACCTCCAAGAGAAGTTCTTGAATACTTTTCCTGCTAGAGGGCTTTTTCTATTCAGTGGGGATTGTTAAGTGGAGTCGTACTTGAAAAGAGAGATATAGCATGGTTAAAATCATGAACCCTATCTACCAGAGGCACTCTAGGCTGCTGAGGACCAAAAAAATTGAAGAAGAATTGGTTATTTTCCTTCTCAGGGTATCCTGATGGTCCCTGAAACTACCAGTGCCAAGGGATCACTCAGGAATATTGTAGCTGAGAACTACTAAGTCTCCTGGACAGATTGAATGAGGCAGGAGACTGGGATGTGTATGGTAGCATATAGATAAGATTCCAGGTGTTTCACACCTCCTCTTTCTGGCCTGGTTCCTCAGAGGCAGTATTGAAACCACACCAGTAAAATAGAGTCTTACCCAAGCACACAGCATGCCGAAGGTCATGTAGAGCAGGGGCAGTGATTCATATTCTTGTGAAGTCCTAGAGCTAATGTACCTGATGACACACTCAGGTGGGTGGAAATCAGAGCATGGTACAAACTGGAGAGCTCATTCTACAGGAGAGAGCAGCTGCTCAGATGCAGTCACATGGCTACCACTTAGGGATGAGGGCCTTACACTGTGAGATCTCATGAACTTTCAAAAGAAGTCAGAAATCTGGGTTTTAAGTACATATCTTCTCATTTTAATATACACTGGCAAATAAGAAAAGATAGAAAATTTACATCTTTTGTATTTACCACGATGGAGTTGAAATTCATTATTCTTAGTAAAGTATCACAAGAATAGGAAAATAAGTATCCAATGTACTCAATACTAATATGAAACTAATATATAAACAACTAAACAAATACACAACCACATGAAAGAAAAACAAGTATAGTCTAGTTGGAGGGGAGAGGAGGCAGGGGAGGGGGGAAGAGGGAGGGTGATCAACAGAATCTTACCTAATGTGCACAATGTAAGGGTGTTCAGCTTACCCCCTGTGTGAAGGTCTCAACTACAACTTGAACTTTACCTCGAAAGTGGAAATAATATAACCTAAACATTTGTACCCTTATATCAATCTGAAATAAAAAAAATAGATTGACAAGTGCCCATTGATGGGTAATGGATGAGCCAAACGTAGTGTAGTCACACAATGGACTATTATTCAGCTTTAAAAAGGAAGGAAGGAAAAAAGCTGGATGTTGAAGTATTGTTGGAGGCTCAGTTCTCGGTGTTCAAAGACCATGGGCAAAATGCCAGAGTGAGATAGTGAGCCATTTTCCAATCCTTTGGCCCCAGATGGCCATGATGTGGATGATCCTTGCTCCTTTCACCAATCAAAACTCACCAAAGAAGACTTCAGGAAACTTCTCATGATGCCAAGGGCTGCACCTACTTCTGCACCACCTTCCAAGTCATGTCATCATGAGATTCCAAGAGAATACAATGAGGATGAAGATCTAGCTGCAAGGAGGAGGAGAAAGAAAAGTTACTATGCCACGTTGTGCCAATAAGAAATTGAGAGAGAGAGAGCTAGCAGAGAAATACAGGACTGTGCCAAGGAACAAAGAGATAGTGTGAACAAAGATTATGAGGAAACTGATCTCATCAACACCACAACTAACTACAGAGCTGTGGGCCCCACTGCTGAGGAGGACAAATCAGCTGCAGAAAAGAGAAGACAATTGATCGAGGATCCCAAATTGGTTGGTGATATGGAACACACCTATTTGGTGAAAGGCTTGGATATTGCTCTGCTTCAGAAGGTATGAGCTGAGATTGCCAGCAAAGAAAAAGAGGAAGAGGAACTGATGGAAAACCCCAGAAGGAAACCAAGAAAGATGAAGATCCTGAAAATAAAATTGAATTTAAAACACATATGGGACTCAATGTTTACTGTATGCTTTTCAAGAGCAAAGTATATGAGCAGAATGAGCAGAATGAGCTATTTCTGCCAGGCCCCATGGCCTATGTGGTAGACCTGGATGATGAATATGCTGACACGGATATCCCCACCACTCTTATCCGCAGCAAGGCTGATTGTCCTACCATGGAAGCCCAGACCACACTGACCACAAATGACATTGTCATCAGCAAGCTCACCCAGATTCTTTCATACCTGAGGCAGGGTACCCGCAATAAGAAGCTCAAGAAGAAGGATAAGGGGAAACTGGAAGAAAAGAAACCTCCTGAAGCTGACATGAACATTTTTGAAGACATTGGGGATTACGTTCCCTCCACGACCAAGACACCTATGGACAAGGAGCGTGAGAGATATCGGGAGCAGGAGTGTGATCGCGAGAGAGACAGAGACCGTGACCGAAAGCGGGAACAAGAACGGGATAGGGAACGAGAACGAGAACAGGACAGAGAGAGAGAAGAGGAAAGGAAGAGGCACAGCTACTTTGAAAAGCCAAAAGAAGACGATGAGCACATGGATGCTGACAAAGGACCTGGGTCAGCCAAGGAGTTAATCAAGTCTATCAATGAAAAGTTTGCTGGGTCTGCTGGCTGGGAAGGCACTGAATCGCTAAAGAAGCCAGAAGACAAAAAGCAGCTGGGAGACTTCTTTGGCATGTCCAACAGTTACAGCAGAGTGCTACCCAGCCACGATAGGTGACATGGCCGTGGATAGTGACGAGGAGGTGGATTATAGCAAAATGGATCAGGGTAACAAGAAGGGCCCCTTAGGCTGCTGGAACTTTGATACCCAGGAGGAATATAGCGAATATATGAACAACAAGGAGGCCTTGCCTAAGGCTGCATTCCAGTATGGCATCAAGATATCTTAAGGGCGGAAAACCAGGTGCTTCAAGGAAACTAATGACAAGGCAGAGCTTGATCGCCAGTGGAAGAAAATTAGTGCAATCATTGAGAAGAGGAAGAAGATGGAAGCTGATGGGGTTGAAGTCAAAAGACCAAAATACTAATCTCCAGTTTAATGTTCATTCTCCAAAGGGAGAATTTCCACAAAGATGTGCTCCCCACTGCTTGCTTTCTTCAATTTCCAGAAAGGTTGCAATATGTTTTTTGTGAATGTACATAAAATTTTATTGTGTAATCATTTGGTTCATTTAAAATTGTTTAACCTGCAAAAAAAAAAAAAAAAAAAAAGGGAGAGAGAGAGAGATGACTGACCCACAAATATATGAACAAATTTTATGCTTTTTGGTCATCAATGAGAAACAAATATTTAAAAACATTTTGCAATATAACCCTGTAACTATGAGATTGAGAAAAATTAAAAAATAAGAAATTACTAAGCACAGAGGAGGTCGTGGAACACAGGGAACTCTCTACACAGTAGAAGGTTACCATAATGAATTGGTACAACAACTTGAAAATCATCATTTGCTGTTACCTAGTAGAGTTAAACATGTGCTTACTATAAATGGCCCAGAAATGTCACCCCCCAAAATATACTCTTATGTATGTACCATATAAAATGTGTTCCTAGAAGCACAGTAATGTCAAAACCCCCATAAAACCTAAATACCCAGCAATGTTAGAAGGAATGAGTAAGTTGTGGTTTATTTCACTTCCATGAGGGTGGAGTATCTGCATAAATTATTTGGAAGCCTCCACAAGAGATTTGTTTATTCTTCTCCTGTTTATTTATTCATTCATTTATTTATATCTGCATGGGCTCCTGGATATTTATATAAATGTGTTGACTTACAACGCAATAGTTCACTTATTTTGTTCCTCAAAATATTCCAGCATTGGCCACTGAGAGCTCTTTCAGTTCACTTCCTTTGACATAATTCTCTTATTGTCGTTTTTTTGTTCATTTGTTTTGTGTAGCTTCTTACTTTCTAGCTATAAGACACTCCATACTCGTCTTGCATATCTTCCGTTGTAGCCCAAGAATCATTCATTTTTCCAAAGCATCCTGATATCTTTTATTGGAGAACAGCTTTAGAGATCAAAATCTGGGTTCTGATGTGCTCATTGTTACTGGCTATTGGTGCTTGGGGCTCACTCAACTGGCAGAGCAAAGAAATATGTGCATGTATACTAACCTATATATATGCGTCTATAAATATTTCTGTATGTAACCATATCTATTCATACCAAGCTAAACAGGAGTTGATATGTTGATCTTGACATCTCCATCTCTACCACATAGATCATTTTAGCCTTCTCCCCTTTTTTTATTTGGAACTTCTCACTCCATTAGTGAGACCTGGCTCTCACCATCCTCCACTCATTTCCTTCAATTCCAGTACACATGTGTGGCAAAATCAGAATTGTCCATCCATATCCACGTGGAAAAAAACTTTATCAACTGAAGAGTGTATTAACACGTTTCTTTTCTTTGTCTTTACCCCTCATCCCCTTCAATGAGGTTAATTAATGCATCTGTTATACAGTTAGCTTGTTTTTATCTTATTCTGCATTCCACTCTATTATTCTCCCAGCCTAAAAATTCTCCCATTTAAAAAACAATTTCTTAGAAATTTGCATATGTTAAGAACTTTGTGCTAGAAAGTTCTGAGAGGTTTGACAAATGCTTAATGTCATGTAGTCATCATTACAGAATCATACAAAATGATTTCACCACCCTAAAAATAAAATTCCCTATACCCACATATCCAACCCTCTCCCATCCTTAAATCCTTGTCACCCATTAATCCTTGTATTATCTTTGTAGTTTTGCCTTTTCCTGAATGTCATATGATTGGAATCAGGCAGCTGTGTGTGTGTGTTTGTGTTTTTCAGACTGGCTTCTTTCATTAGCAAGATACATTAAGATCCATCCATATTTTTTGTGGCTTAATAGGTCATTTGCTTTTATCACTAGTATTCAATTTTATGGATGTGCCATAGATTGTTTACCCATTCACTTGTGGAAGGACATCTTGGTTGTTTCAGGATTTTTGTGATTTTGAACAAATATATGTAGATTTCATGTCATCATAAAATTTTAAATTGACTAAGTAAATACCTGGGAGCATGATTACTGGATTGAATTTATAAGAAAATGTCAAATTGTCTTCTGAAGTGGACATGCCGTTTTGCAATTCCCCTAACAATGAATGAGAGCTCCTATTGTTCTGCATCTTCAGGGGTATTTGGATTGTCAGATTTTAAATATTAGCTTCCCACATAAGTGCATAGTTTTGTTTCAAAGGTCACCCAATACAGGAAAATTATCAAACTCATATTTCATATTTTTAATATTTTTTCTACAAGATGTGACAATTAAGTTCATGAATTCATCCTAGAAAAAAAGTGCTACATATCACATTGCTGAATATCACTATAGTCACTTTTGAAGTACTCCCCCGTGGAAGCTATGTACCAATGCCATCGCCTACTCTATCCTTCAAAGCAAGTTGGAAACTCTTCTTTGAATGACCATCAGAGCTATTGTTATATGACACACACACACACACACACACACACACACACACAAACTTCACAACAACCATAACGAATGCCACTCAGCAAGACACCACCACATATCAACATGAATACAGCTGCGAGACACTGATACACCAAAGTTATGAAACTTCACTGAGTTGTTTGTACCGTGTTGCCAATGTAAGCACATGGTGGCAAGTTTGTGAACTTAATTGCACACCTTGTACCAGAACTGCTCTGATTGTCATTCCAGAAAGAGTTCTGAAATTGCTTCAAAGGGTAGACTAGGCACTGGCATCAGTGCATAGCTTCCCAAGGGGAGTACTTCAAAGGTGACCATAATGAATACTGATATTCAGCAATGAGGTATGTAGCACTTTTTCTAGGACCAGTTCACAAACTTAATTGTCAGAACTTATAAATCTACACATGGATAAATATTTTATAAAAATTTGTAATGAATACTTTTTAATCTTTGATAGCATTTACTAGAAAACTCAATCAAGCTATCTTTTTTGAGAAGTGATTAACTATTTCTTCATTTTCTTTAATGGATATAGGCTTATTCAGATAGACTATTTCTTCTTGTATGAGTTGGCAGTTTTTGTCTTTAAGAAATTGGCCCATTTGATAATCAAAGTTATCAAAATTGTGGCACAGGAGTTTTCATAGTGTTCCTTTATCATCTTTTTAAGGTACATGTGATTAGAAATCATGATCTCTCCATTTTTGTTATTGGCAATGTGTGTCTTTTCTCTTTTTCTTGTGGTTAGCCTGAATAGAAATTTATCAATTTCATTGATCTTTTAAAAGAGTTTGCTTTTGATTTCATTTATTTTTTTCTTAGATGAGATTGGGCACATTCAGAGTGGTATGGTTGCAGATTCGCTCTGTATTTAATTTTTTTTTTTTTGAGACAGAATCTCACTATGTCACCCTCTGTAGAATGCTGTGGCATCACAGCTCATAGCAACCTCCAACTCTTGGGCTTAAGCGATTTTCTTGCCTCAGCCTCCCAAGTGGCTAGGACTACAGGCGCTTGCCACAATGCCCAGCTATTTTTTGTTGCAGATGTCATTGTTGTTTAGCCGGCCCAGGCCAGATGAACCCTCCAGCCTCAGTGCTTGTGGCTGGCACCATAAATACTGTACTACAGTGCCGAGCCTGCTCTAGTTTTGTTATATCTTTTCCTGTTTACTTCAGATTTTATTTATGCTGCTTCTTTTAGTTTCCTAAGGTGAAATCTTAGCTTATTTTGGATTTTCTCCCTCTTCTAATGTATATATTTAATGATATAAAAATCTTTTTAAGCACTGCTCTCCCTGCAGCCCACAAATTTTAATACATTCTGGGCAATATAGAAACTTCCCTTTAGTTCAAAGTATTTTAAATTTTCTTTTAAGACTTCTTTGACTTATTTATTATTTATAAAGTGTGTTGTTTAATTTTAAAATATTGGAGTTTTTATAGCTTTCTTTTTGTTATTTGTTTTTACTTTAATTATACTATGGTCTGAGCACATACTTTGTATGATTTTTTTAATTGGCAAATGTGTCTTATGTCATAGAATGTTGTCTATCATGGTGAATGTTCCATGTTCCAGAAAACAAATGATAGAATGGTAGATGGAACCCCTAATATATCAACGATTACCTTATATATAAATGTTCTAAATATCCCAAGTACAAGGTTAGAGATTAGCTGAGTAGGTAAACACACACACACATACCTATTCATACAATCCAACTATATGCTGTTTACAAGCCACTCACTTCATATTCAATGGTATTAGTAGTAGGTTAAAAGTAAATGGATTGAAAAGATATTCTATCCAAACATTGAATTTAAAAAAGCAGGAGTTATTATATTAATATCCACTAATGTAGACTTTAGAACAAAGAACATGAATAAAGATGAGGGGACATTACATAAAGATAATAGGATCTACCCATCAGAAAGACATACAACCCTAAAATACACAAAAGAAAACTGATAGAGCTGAAAGGAGAAATAGGCAAATACACAGTTGCAGTTGAGGATTTCAGATCCTTCCTCTCAGCAATTAATAGAACTATTAGACAGAAAATTAGCAAGGAGATCTAATCATCACAACCTACCAACAGGAGCTAATCAGCATATGTATTATATAACAGACCACTGCACACATAACCACATAACATACATTTTATTCAAACATTGAGGAAACATTTACCAAAACTTTCTGTATCCTGAGTCATAAAAAAATCAATTTTTAAAAAGTTGAAATAATACAAAATGTGTTTTCTAACCACAATGTAATCAAATTAGAGGTTAATAATGGGCAACATGGAAATGTCTAAATATTTACAAATGAAATAACACACTTCTAAATAATCTATGGGTTAAAAAACAATTCTCAGAGAAAATTAAAGAAAATAGAACTAAATGATGAATAATAATGAAATTTAGCATATGAGATTTTGTAGAATACAGCTAATGATATACCGAGGGGAAAATTTAGGCAGTAAATGCTTACATTAGAAATGAGGAAAGTTATCAAAACAGTAATAGAACTTTCTACCTCAAAAGACTAAAAAAAGTAAATAAACTCAAAGCAATCAAAAGAAGATAATAAGAAAGTTAATTTCAAATTCAAAATAGGAAAACAATAAAGAAAATGAAAAAAAGCTGGATACTTAAAAAATCAATAAAATTAACAAATCTCTAGCAAGAATAACAAAAATAAAAAGAAGGTACAAAATCTCAATGTCAGGAATGAAATATGGTATGTTACTACAGATCTTGAAGTCACTAAAAAGATAATTGAGGACTACTAAGAACAACTTTGGTAACTTAAGGGAAAGAAATCTATTCTTCAAAAATTATAAAACTCAACTGAGATGGTGTAGATAATCTGAATAGTCTTACGACCATCAGAATGATTGACATTGTCATTAATTATCTCCTAAAAATAAAATTACTCATTTAATGGTGGTATTTCTGGAGCAAGAGTTTCCAGATACTAGGAGTTAAGGAACCAGGGTTTTTAATTTACCAAATTTTGCACCAGTGAGTGAGTTTTATTTATAAACATAATGATAAATGTCTAAAGAGAGCCATGATTCACATCTCCAATTACAGTTACATAATTTCTCCTTCTGTCTGTATTTATTTACATTATGAAAGTAAAGCATGTTATTTTTAATTTCATTTTATCATGATGATAATTTGGCAGATTTTTTTATCACCCACTGCTTTGATTCTACACATGACCTTTCTGTGGTACCTTTCTCCACCCTCTTCTTTAGACAGAATTAATTGCTCCTTTATCCAGGTCTCCAGAGGACTGAATGGATAGTGTGAGAATTACTTGTTTTCAGGACATCTTTTTGATCACATGCCTTTGTAGCCTGTCTCCTGGCCCAATGCCTCTGCATACTAGGCACCCAATTACTTTTACTGACTTGAAATCCAAATCTGGAAGATTGCTTGAGAGCAAACCATCAAAAACCGAAGGCATTCTCTCATCATTTCCACCAAGTTGGTTTCAGATTATCAACAAGGACCAAATAAGCATCATTATTTTCAGCAGCACATTGGAGGTGAAGGTTATCAATCTCCATAAAAATAGAAAATTTGTTTAGTGAGCTGTGTGAAAGATTTTGTAAGTAGTTGTACCACTGTGAAGTAAGAATGATTGGTTTCATGAGTACTATAACTGTTAGATTTATGGTAAAAATCATTTCTGCACAGAAAATCAAATCCCATCTTAATATTGTTAAATAACATGTTTTATGGATAAGAAATTGAGTGAATTATGAGTTCTGCCAAGGCTGAGATGAAATTGTGATAGCAAAATATAAAATCTACCGTATTTATTTATTTGCAGACAGTTCAAGAGATTATATGTAGACATGTGCATAATTGCTGGTTGTTGTAGTACAGTGTTTTTCAACCTTTTAAAAACTACAGCATACTTGAATCTACAGTTAAACTTACATATCACACTTAAATTATGTTGATCAACAAATAGAGTTAAAAAAGAATATACTTACTGTTCTTTGAACTTCTTTTGAAAATAATTTAATTAATGATTTAAAAAAAATTTTGCAGCTGATCTAAGATCCTCTCACGACACAATAGTTGAAAATCACTGCTGTAGCATACATTGAGTTGACAAACAGGTTTCCATTTAATTTCAGGATACTAGTGGCTGTAGGGTCTCTTTGGAGGTTTGAATAATTTAATAATTGGCTCTTGATCTTCTTCAACTGTAATGCCCCAAGGGCATATGTTGGCTCCAAAGAGTAAGCTTGATCCTGCAGTGGGAGAGTTTTCATCAGGTCCCTGAGGGAGTCAAGGAGGAGGTGTTTGGTATAGCCAGGCCACGCTCTGAAGGAGCCACATGCAAGTAGAAAGACCCTCTGCACAGAAAGGAAGGTCCTTCCTTTAGTGCCTCAGTTCTTGAGTTAATTATACCAATTCTATATTCTATGCATAAACAAAGATGCAATGTGACCCTTTCTGAAATGTTTCTTCCTGAAATAACATTATTTTTCTTACTTAAAAGAGAGAATTGATAACTTACAGTGAAGACTTTAGTATGTCTGGACGGGAAGAATGACTCAGTAGGTCTTTGGCCAAACTGCATATTTGTTTAACTTTAATCTCAGGAGAACCAAGGAGGAAAACCGTGGCACCAAATATATTGCAACAGAAGTTTCTTGCTTAATGAGCATTCTTGGCAAGGGAGCCTTCATATAACATTTTAAAAAGCTGTAACTATAGATGGCTTTCAGCTGATTACTGTAAAACCGAAGGAGGCCTGAGGACAGTGAGTGAGCCAGAGGGGATTGATGAAAATGGAGTAAGGGAGGGTCCCATGGGAAGTAAAGCCCTTGGTGGTCTGCAATCTAGCCCATCACACTCTGCAGAGCTCTTGGCCAGGCAGCCCCACTGGGCACTGTGAGGGTGTGAGCACTCCTCTCCAACACCAGCCCCAGGAAGGAGAGGAGGGTGAGTGCAATGCCCATGCAGGAAGAAGAGCTGAGCTCCATAGGAGTAAAAGTGAGATCATTTCCTGGGTGTGAACAGTGGGCATTCACCGAAGGGGGGCACTCCTCTGGCTGTAGGCTTTTGACAGCGTGGTGGCAGGACCTCAGGTGGAAAGGACCTGTGGGCCAAGGCACTGGGTCCTTAGGCATAAAACATTCACCCAGTGTGTATCTTGTAACAAGGCAATAATAACCTCTAACAAAGACACTGCTTCCTTTCTGATTAATGTATGTTAACATGTTTCATTTTCATGAATTTTCCTCTTTTTCTTTTTTTCTCATTCTTCTTCCTTCCTTCCTCCTCCCTATCATCTCCTCCCTCTAGGGTCTCTTCATTCCTTCTTGATGTGACAGTCAGGTGCAGGGAGTGGAGGTTGAAGAGAGAAAGAGTAACAGCTCTGCCTAGGATGTTCAGGGAAGGACTATCCAGGGTGAGACAGTCTGAAAAATTAGAAGGGAAGAGCCAGGAGTGTGATGCTGGGGAACAGAGACAGATGCACTCAGGGGACAGAAAAACAGCTGCATAGCTGCACTGCACAGAACCATGGGGCATAAAGGGGAGGTCAGAGAGGGACCAGAGTGTCTTATGGGCCCGAGAGGACTCAGTTGAACCCTCTGGGGTGTCCTTGACTTCTTCATGCTGGAAAGAAAGACAGTCCTATAGCTGGGAAATTAAGAGTGGAAGGAGAAAGGGAGGACAATCCTCAGGGGCTAGACTGGGGCACCCTCTAAGCTGCCCCTCTCAGGAGTTAGGACTTCAATGTGTGGAATTGCACAGGAGGCACGATTCAGTTCTCGACGGTGTTAAACTGATTGGCAGAGTCATCTGCTTTCTGTGGTTGCTTTTGTTTTTTGTCTTGTAGAGCCAAACTCAAGGGCAGAGCCCAGATCCCAGAGGGTGGAGCTGAGATGCAATGAAGATAATTTCTAGGCCTTGTAACCTCATCGAGTTTCCTGGATGGGCATTAAAACTATCTGGATTGGGGCCTATCATTTCCCTCCTTTTGGACCCAGAATGCAGGTAATGGCTGTCCTATGCCTATCCCACCACTGAATTTGGGGAGTAGATAAATTGTCTTCCAGTTTCAAAGGCCCACAGTGGAAGATCTGTGCTCAGGATGGATCACACCAAAGCCTCATCCATGACTACTCAAGGTGACTGAAATGATAAGATTTTGGATTAGGAGTTGGTGTTGTAATGCGATGAGATCCTTGTTGGAATGGACAAGATGATTGCATTATGCATATGAGAGGAATGTGGATCTCAGGGGCTGGAGGGTGGACAGCAGGCAGAATTGGGGCCCTCTTATGACCTTCTCTTCCTGGTATTAAGCCATTTACATCACACAGCCAAGAGGACTTTGCAGATGAAATTAACATTGCTAACCAGTTGACTTTTAGACAGAATGACATCCTGGGTTATCTTAAAAGCAGAGAAGATGCAGAAAAGAAAGGAAAGAGATTTGGAGCTTGAGAACAATTCAGCAATCCATGGCTTGAAATTGGAGGGGGCCATGTGGAAAGAGCAGGAAGGAAATGGATTCATTCAGTAGGCAGTTAGCTTGGAAGAGGACCCTGAGCCCCAGTGATATACATTCCCACTGATGCCTTGATTTTACCTGTAGAGATCCTGAGAAGAGGACACAACCCTGCTATGCCAGGTTTCTCATCTACAGAACTGGGGGATAATAAATGTTATTTTAAGTTGCCATTTGTGGTTAATTTTCAGACTGTGGTCATAAAATTGAAGACAGAGATCAGAAATCATTGTAATTTGGGCTTGATAGGAACAGAGTTGCGAGTGCAGGTAGAATTTATGTTTGAAGATATTCCGTTTTATTATGACTAAGAAGAAAAATGGATGTCCTAAGACTGAAGGCAATGCAGAGAAGGAGGGAGTATCAGAGATTGAGAAAATAAGGAAATTCTACCATATCACAAAACAGAAATACAAAATAACATATAATATCAAATAAATATATTTTATATTATGTTAGTCATAACAAATGTGACTAATTCCTTAAAAGACATTATATTATTATGGCTTTTTCTTGGTCTAATATAGTTGTCCCAACTTTGCTCTCTAAAACATTTGTCACCCTATTTGGTGTCCAAACTCAGCACACTTTTGATGAGGAGCTGTCTATGTATAGGGCAGGTGGGTTTGGGAAATTAGTGAAGAGGGCATTTTTAAGAAGTCTAAGGAAAAGTTTGCTTTTCTTAATGCCAGATTTCTGTACTTCAGACAGTATCCTTGTAAGGAAGACGGAGAAATCAAACAAAAAGAAGTGAAAGAGACAGTAAGGATAGGTACCACTGCTTAATGATTCATGACATAGAAGTAGCAGTGGTAACAGACGAAAGGCAAGGACCTACACGTATACACACCCATGGAGAGAGAAAGACATGGTAATCACAACTAAAAGGCAAAGAGACAATGATGACAGCCTGGAAAGAAATCCAGATAGCCATCTGCAGAGATAAACAATGGCACCGTGCATAATGGAATTCAACGCAGGCATTAGAAACAATGATGGAACAATTTTTTTTTTTTCTTTTTGGCCAGTGGTTTGAACCCTCCACCTCCAGTATATGGGCCTGGCGGCCTTTGAGTCACAGGTGCCGCCCAGTGATTGAACAATTTTTAGTAGCAGTGTAAACCTTATATATCCTTCTGGAAATCACCCCAAAGAATCCAGAAAGAACCAGAAAAGTTGAAGCCTACTCATGGGAGAAGAGCAGAGACTCTTTTTGCTGGTCTTTCCTGGTGTTTGAAGAGCAGGTTTCTCTTGAGTACTGGTTGGGTGGGTGGACCAATGACGCTGCTCCATGTTCAAGGACATTAAGGTGAGATTCACTGTCACCTGGGCTACCCTCCATGCCATCAGGCCTTAACTGTGTGGTGGTGCTAAGGAGGAACTTGGATAGGCTGAGAATCTGATGGGGGATAGGGGAAGATAGAGAGCTGAGCTGTGTGAAGTTACATGTCTTACATGTGGCTGTCTGTTATTTTCCTGAGCTCCTACTAGACTATAAAGATACCACAGGTGTGTATCACACATTCAACATCTATGTGTGTACTACATAGGTGTGTAAACATGTACATTTTAAGCATAACAATTCCCTTGCACTTTCACTCGGGAATATGCACAAATGCATTACACTTTGTGGTCTACCTTTGCTTCATACTGGACTCAGTTTATCTTTCCTTCGTTTGCAACCATTCTCAAGGACAGAGGTCCTTGTGCTAGTTATGAAAAAACACATTTCCTAGTATTGCAGAATGGAAAAAATGAGAATACCAGTTAAATAAGAACAAGGAAAAGTTTGAAAATGGAAAACGTCTCATACTTCAAAAGCAAGAAGTGGGTCAGAAATGAGAGGCTCTGAGGAGTGTACAGGAGTACGACACAGAAGGTGTCTGTGTGAACAGGGCGGGCTGTGGACTCCCGGTGTGATGAGCTTTCCCCACGCAGCATTAATACCTGGCAGTTGTGGTTCTTCTGTGTAGCCACCTGTGGAGGGCCCGTGTGTGTGTGTGTGTGTGTGTGTGTGTGTGTGTGTAAGGGGTGCACAATACAGTTGACAAAACATCAGAGGAAATCCGTGGCTTTCGTATGTAGGAAATTGTCTTTATTATAATTGTCCTCTACTTTTATAGAGTATTCTTATGTACAATTTCTTTTTCCTGGAGATTTCAGGGAAAGATACAAGGCATGTCTCTTTAGCTGTGGACTTTCCTAATTTCCAAAGGGCTGGCTCTCAATCGCCAAGTTTTCCTTCAAGCCTGACTCTTCTGCCACCTCCCTCCCCCCAGCACGACAGCTACTTCCCATCCTCTCCTATGATTTCAAGGCCACCAAGGCAGCTCCTATTTTATCCTCTCTCTCTGTGTCCCTCTTTGATTCTCTCTCTTTCAGAATTTGAGGATTGCCTTAATGACTTTCTTCAGCAGTGCTACCAGGTTCCTGTGTTTTTTCGCTCTGTTTCTCCCCCACTATTTGGGGCCAGAGCCCTCTGAGCCTCACATAAAGAAATTCAGGTCACCATGCAGAAAATAGTGAGCACAGAAAAGCAAACCCCAGGAGGCATGATCTTGAACCGGAAGGTAAGATTAGGAGCAGCCAGCAAGGACAGCAGGCGAGTTCAACCGGATGCGGGATCATTTCCTGTTCTTAAAATTCCCTTTAAGATCTCAGCCTGGTCAGATCTCAGTCGGTGAGAAGCTGTAGAGGAAGTGCCCCTCTGGGGTGGGAGCCTGGCTGCAAGGGAGACCTGGGGGGACCTTAAGCCTCCCCTTCTAGTCAACACAGAGTAGCCTACTCTGTGGCTCCAACTCAGTGTGCAGGAAGGTGGAATGTGTGTCTGAGAAAGAGTGTGTATGCACACGTGTGTGAGTGTGTATGAGAGCATGCATGTGAGTGAATCAGGTCTGGCTCCTACCACCAGGACTTAGGAGAGGCATCCATACTCTACCAGCCTGGCTTTTCCACTCTCCTTGGGGTGGGAATGGGAAGCTCCCACCTGAGAGTTCCAGGAACAGGCAGGCGATGTGAAGAACCTGTGTAAAGTCCTCAGAATAGCTGCAGCCACTGAGCGTTAGCCATTGTAGTGACAGTGACAATACAGCCTACAGCAACACATTCTCGAGACTTTATCATGAGGAAGCTAGGTGGTAGAGAGAGGAGACATTCGACCAAAGACAACCTTGCTGTTAACGTGTGCATGTGGCATTGAAGTCCATCTGGGAATGTCCACACCATTTGGCCATGAATGATGCTGTACTACCCTCACTCTGTCCCTAAGCCTACGTGAGGGAGTTGTTGTAAGAACACCCACCTGTCACAGCTAATTGCTCAGGGCTCCTGGTTTTCAATATACATATTTTCAGAACAGGGACACTCACTAAAGTGCTCATCAGGAACCATCCTGTAGGGGAAGAGTAAAAGCAATCAGTAGGGTAGAATGCAGGGAGAGGGACATCCCAGCCTGCTGTCTCTTCATAGATGGCATGATTGGGAGGATTAGTCACCAAGCTTCTTTTAAATCTTCCTCCCAGGCCACATGACAGAGATAAAGGAGATGGGCAGGTTCTGCTGGATACAAGCCCACTCCTTTGTGGGTGGTTGGGATGCCGAGTCCCCAGGGGAGTAGGGTGCCTCCCCTGAGTGGAGCCTCTCATGAGTGTCCTCCATGAGGACAGACATGGACTAGGAGCTCTCACAGTGTTCACTGAAATTAACCAACCAGCCACTCCAGCTCTGGAAGGAAATTACATTTCATCTCCAGTTTTCACACAAGGAGCCTGAGTGGAACTTCTGACTTCAGGAAGTTACAGGAGAATCCCAGAGCCTATGTTTCCCAGCTTGAGGCCCACAGACTTCCTCATTCAGAGTTCTCAGGCACTGGTGGATGCGGGTGCAGACAAAATTCCAGGGTCATGCTAGCTGTGCACTATAGCATATCCAGATCCCCTCCCGCAAGGTCAAGGTGATTATCAAAATGATCCCTGCCTATTAATGAAGACGTATTGTACAACACTTTTATTTCAAAACCTTTTGGGGGTCCTCTTTATCCTGAATTGCTAAGAATTGACTTCATTTGCAATTTGAAACACCTTTCTCAACCATAGCTTTTTTTTTTTTTTTTTTTGCTGATATTGAGAATTAACTTTTTTTTGTTGGCCTAAGCATAGTTTTAAAAGGCAAATACTATGCCCAAAAGTACACTTTAGAAAATGGCAATGTTAAATTCCATATTTTCACATTTGCCAACTAACAGTTACCACTTGGATGCTGTTTTATAGTTCAGATCATATAATTTCTCTTATTCCTCATAAAGACCTCATAAAATAGCCATTTTAATTATTTTACTACAGTATTTTTCCCACAGGGACAAAAGAGTTGATAAGTAACTGGTCCCAGAGCTGTAGAGCTGGTTCTCGAGCCAGAATCAGAGGCCTGTGTTCATTTCACTTGGCCAGTGTCTCCAAGGATGACCTCAAATTGCCTGCATCATAATTACCAGAGGAGCTGACTAAAAATTCATATTCCCAACTCCATGTGCTGTGGCCACCAGAGGACCACCATTCCTGTGACTTGGGATCTCCAGGCATGGAGGTGGATGGAAGCATTCTTTTAACTGTCACCTCTTTTATTTACTTCAAGTAAGTAAAAGAGTAGAGAGAACAATAGGACATGCTCTGTAATGAGAGCTGTCAGATTTAACAAATAAAAAGGGAAGACACCCAGTTAAATTCAACAAATTAATATTGCTGGGCCGGACTGATAACAAAATATTCTTGTTTCCCCTGGCCACCCTGTTTTTACCCTCTCTCTCTTTAATAGGTTTCTGCTCTCAGGTGTTCCATCTCCCCTTTTCCAGTTCCTTTCTCCATCCTGGTGTATCTTGGAGCTGACCTCAGGCCTCCATCTGCAGACTTGTGGGGTGGATTTCTAATGCATAAAGTGATTTTTTAAGAAACACAACCACAGGATCATTACCTCACTGGCAAAGCTTAACAATGATTTCTTAACACTGTCAACATCCAACCAGTGTCCAGGTTCCTCTGATCAGCTCAGAAATGAACAGTTTGTTGACCCAGATTCCACATTGCTGACCTATGAGCCTTTGTCTCTTTCTCTTCATGTTGCTCATGGAGTTAACAGTTCATTTATCCTCTACAGTTGCCCTCAACTCATATTCTGCTTTCTTTTCTACTTTGCTTCCAGTTGTTGTCATTATTATGTCTCTCTGTCCCATGTCTTTCCTGCTAGTCGGTAGTCAGATCCAGTTAGATAGACATGGTTAGATCTAGAGGCTTGATCTCACTGAGATTTCAATTTTTGGCAAGAATATATGGTAGGAGGCTTGTGTCCCTCTAGCAAGAGGCACATAATGCCTGTTTTCTTCTTTTCTGGAGATAATATTAGCAGCTATTGAAAACCGATACCTAGAGGAATAGTTCTTTAGTGACCCTAGACGCAGTGAGAATAAAGACTTTTGGTATTGCTCAGGGGCTCATAGAATGGGTGGCTGTGCCTATTTTTTTAAAGCACAACTTCAGTGCTAAGAGGGCCCATTTCCTCCCCCAGGGCTCGTGGTGTGAGGAAGCATCATCTTCCCTCCATCATTCCCTTAGCTCGGCCTTTCTCCAAGATCAGCAGCAATAACAGGACCCTGATTTCTTGCAGAAGTGTCCCCATGGTTGCCAATCAGAAGTTGTGAGTCTTTGGATGGATTCCTGCTATTTAAGCATTCTGTTTTATTCACTCAGCAGTGCTAGTGCCTCCCTTGACACTTTGTGGTAAGATCTCAGGAGCTCTCTTCAGCTGTAGATTAATGACCCTACAACCCGAGGGCTGAAGTTGGCTTGGCTCAAGGACAAAACTGCTAGACAAGTCACAGAGGGATCTTATCTTGAATGTGTCCCAAGAAAGAGAAGAAATGAGGACAAACGGAAACTGCCTGAGTGGGATTGAGACAGGGCATGGCCCAGGGCAGAGGCAGCAGTCAGAAGCAAACAGAAAAGGAATTAAATAAGACAATTACCCACAAGCCTTTCTGGCCTATTATGTGTGGGGAAAATGTAGCAAGTGGTTTGCAAGACAATATTGCAATTGAAAACCAAGGGCACTGCCTAGGTGTGCAGGAGGAAACAGATAATAAGTCTCACTCTGCCAGCTGTGGGCCCCTTCCACTGGTTCCTAGTGGTCTTGGCATTGCTAGGTGAGGACTCTCGGGGAGCTATGGGTAAATCAGAGGCATTCCCAGTGCCTAGGGCGGGCATGAGTTGGCCTGCTGCTGACCAAAGAGGACTAGGGAAACTACAATGGTGTTTGTGACCTTGAAAGTTAGGTGTGGATGCTCAGAGCGGAAGGGTGGTGGAGAGATTTTACAGACAAGATAATGTATGAGGAGGACAGGGCTGAGGAACGGTGCCAGGAAGAAGGGAGAGGGAGACCCAAACCCTGGCTGTGCATGTTCAGCTCCTTCTGCTGTGTGGTCCCTAAGATGCACCCTCTTTTCTGTCTCCCAACAAAATGTCCAACAGGTGCATGTCACTTGTTAGGGGAGTGGGGCTGACTCATTATTCTGAGGAGGAGACACAGGCTGCATCTGGATTTACAGCCGGCCCTGGGGCAGGGAGAGGCTAGCCATGTGGTCACAAATGGATGAGTAACGGCCACCAACAGTGAACAATAAGGCTTCTGTGCCCATGATTTTGGTTTCCACCAAAAAGATTTCTTCACAGGGGGATGCCTGCCAGGGGTGCCTAATTAGGGACTCCCAGAACTTTTGTGCTTTTGTATCTTCCAAATTAGACTCAGAGAACAAAACATGAATGTAAACACAACTGACTGCTTTGCTGACACAACAGATAATGGCTTGAATGGTGCAAATTCCAAACCAAGTCTGTGACCAACCTTTTAATAATAATAAAAAAAAAAGATGACAAGGAAGTTTGCAAAGAATTTTATCATTAATTGTCTGATCAATGGCTAAAGAGCAGGAGACAGCAAGTGACCCTCATATTCCATTTTCTCATTTACTTTTCCCTCAGTCTCATGCTTCTCTCCCAAATTGGAGAAATGATGAACTTGATATTTTTACAAAAGAAAAAATGAGGGAGGAGGGCTCGGTAGTGCAGAAGTGGCTGCTATTCTTTCACATCTCAGTCCTGACCTGCATCTTATTTGTCTCCTTTAAGCCCTTTTCCTTCTGAAAGAGGTTATTTCTCATTTTCATTAAGAGTCTTTTGCTGTTGCAACTCAGAGCAGAAGCTCCTGTGTTCACCACATTCCATGATGAGCCACCAGTGACCCAGAGCCTTTGTGTGGCTCCTGGGGAGGGAGGACCATCCTGCTGCTGTTGACCCTTACCTCTGCCTGGGCAAAAGAGGCAGTGTGCAGGGGGGTCACTGGCCCATGGAGACAGCAGTGGTGGGGGCTTCTGTGGCTTTCCCTCCAACTGGGGAATGCAGGAGCATCGTGTTAATCACCCCTCTTCAATCAGGTGGGAAAGGAGGATTCCCACCGCAGGGGTGAGGGGATGGAAAAACCCAGGACTCCAGCACTGGGTGTAGTTCATTAGTCCTATAGTCATAGCTCAAGGGAGGAGGGCAGGGCCACGTGGGTGTTGGACTTAGGAACAGAGTGAGCACCCAGGGCTGTGTGTGGGAGGTAGTCTGTGTAGTGACAAGAGAGAGAGATGACCTCAGGTTCCAGTGAAAGGTTGTGACTGGTTTGTGTGGTAATTCTTCAGGCTCGCAGAGAACTGAAACCCACTATTCAGGGGCAGGCAGAAACTCCACCTGGTCCATTTGATGACCAAACTCTTTGCCTAGAAACCAAAATCATGGGCACAGAAGCCTTATCTTATCTGGGGCAGCAGAGAGGCAAGGAGAACTTGCAGTTAGGTCATCTGAGGTCCTCACAATTTTGCCAGATGTCAAGGCAGCATAGAACATTGAATCTTGATTTTAAGCCTTACACCACAAATGCATCTGGAAAGGAGATAGTCCAAGAAGTCACTGGTAATAATGGGGGTGCCTGTCCCGTCCAGCGGGACGGTTATTCGTGGGGGCGAGGGGGACTCAGCCTGAAAAAGAACGGGCGAGAAAGAGAGAGCGAGACCAAGCAAGATTTCTTGTCAAGGTCTGTTTAATGGC
>CAUYQV010194280.1:0-34946 GCA_963574575.1 Galagoides demidoff | reverse complement strand
TAATGGTGACAGAGGACAACCTTGTCTGATTCCAGTTCTAAGAGGAAAAGCTTTCAGCTTAACTCCATTCAGTAAAATATTAGCTGTGGGTTTGTCATAGATAGCTTTGATCAGTTTAAGAAATGTGCCACCTATGCCTATACTCTTCAGTGTTCTAATTAGAAAAGGGTGCTGGTTTTTATTGAATGTTTCTTCTGCATCAATTGAGAGGATCATATGGTCTTTGTTTTTGCTTCTGTTAATATGGTGGATAACGTTTATGGACTTATGTATGTTAAACTAGCCTTGCATCCCTGGGATAAAACCTACTTGATCATGATGTATAACTTTTTTGATGATAAGCTATAATCTATTGGCTAAGATTTTGTTGAGAATTTTTGCATCTATATTCATTAGTGAAATTGGTCTGAAATTCTCCTTTGTAGTTGGGTCTTTTCCTGATTTTGGTATTGGGTTGATGTTTGCTTTGTAGAACATGTTGGGGAAGATTCCTTCCTCCTCAATTTTTTGGAATAATTTCTGCAGTACAGGAATAAGTTCTTCCTTGAAGGTTTGATAGAATTCTGATGTGACGCCATCCAGAGTAGGGTATTTTTTGTTGGAAGATTTTTTATTGTTTCTTTAATCTCAGTGCTTGAAATTGATCTATTTGGGAGCTCTATTTCTTCCTGGCTAAGTCTAGGGAGAGGGTTTGATTCCAAATATTGATCCATTTCCTTCACATTGTCAAATTTCTGGGCATAGAGTTTCTGGTAGTATTTAGAGATGATTTCTAGTATCTCTGTGGCATCCGTTGTTATTTCCCCTTTATCATTTCTGATTGAGGTTAGTAGAGATTTTACTTTTTTATTTCTAGTTAGTCTGGCCAAAGGTTTATCTATTTTATTTATTTTGTCAAAACACCAATCCTTCTTTCATTAATTTTCTGAATGATTCTTTTGTTTTAAATTTCACTGATCTATGATTTAATTCTGGATATTTCTTTACTTCTGCTGTGTTTAGGCATAGATTGTTCTTCTTTTTCCAATTCCATAAGATGGTTTGTGAATTTGTTGATGTGGTCTCTTCCTGTTTTTTGAATGTAGGCATCTAAAGCGATAAACTTTCTTCTCAAAACTGCTTTTGCAGTATCCCACAGGTTTTGGTAGCTTGTGTCTTCATTGTTGTTGTGCTCAAATAAGTTAATGATTTCCTCTTTTATTTCTTCCTGTACCCAACTGAAGGTTGTTTAATTTCCATGCCTTTTTGTGGGGTTGAATGTTTTAGTTGGAGTTGAGCTCCATATTTAGTGCCTGTCTGAGAAGACACAAGGTAAAATTTTAATTCTTTTGATTCTGTTGAGGTTTGTTTTGTGTCCTAGGATATGATCAATTTTGGAGAATGTTCCATGGGGCAATGAGAAGAATGTATATTCTTTATCTTTGGGATAGAGTGTTCTAGATATGTCTATCAAACACAGTTGTTCTAGGGTCTCATTTAAGTACCTTATATCTTTGTTTAATTTCTGTTTAGAGGATCTGTCCAGCTCTGTAAGAGGAGTGTTAAAGTCCCCTGTTATTATGGTGTTATAGGATATCATATTGCTCAAACTGAGTGACGTCTGTTTCAAGAATCTGGGAGCACTTAATTGGATGCATAAATATTTAAAATTAAAATGTCTTCTTGTTGTATTTTTCCCTCAACCAGTATAAAGTATCCACCTTTGTCTTTTTTTGACATTAGTTGCTTTCAATCCACATGTATCTAAAAATAAGATTGCCACTCCTCTTTTCTTCTGAATTCCGTTTGCCTGAAAAATTGTCTTCCATCCCTTAACTTGGAGTTTTAATTTGTCTGTTGAAGCTAGGTGTGTTTCCTGCAGACAATAAATAGATAGCTGGTGTTTTTTAATCCATTCAGTCAATCTATGCCTCTTCAGTGGGGAATTCAGCCATTAACATTTATGGAGATAATTGATAATGTTCTATTTATTCTATTTTGTGAGAGTCCATTGCTTAGTTTTATCTTTTGCATCATTTTGGAAGTTAGGTTCTGTCCTTTAATTTCTGAGTTCTTACTTTTCTATTGATCCATTCTGATGATCAGTGCGTAGAACAGGTTGAAGTATTTCCTGTAGAACTGGTCTTGTTATGGCGAATTTCCTCAATGTTTTTATATCAGTATACGGTTTGATTTCTCTGTCAATTTTAAAGCTTAGCTTAGGAGGATATAGAATTCTGGGATGGAAATTGTTCTGTTTAAGTAAATTAAAGTTAAATGACCATTGTCTTGATTGAAAAATTTCATTAGGGAAGTGTGCAGTCACCCTGATGGATTTGCCACTGTAGGTCAACTGGTGCTTACTCCTGGCAGCTTGAAGAACCTTTTCTTTTTTCTTGACTTTGGACAGGTTCATCATAATGTGTCTTGGAGAAGCTCTGTTAGAGTTGAGGTGACATGGGGTTTGATATCTCTCTGAAAGGAGTGTGTCAGAACTTTTGATGATATTTGGGAAATTTTCATTTATAGTATTCTCTAGTATGGCTTCCATTCCCCTGGGGCATTCTTCTTTCCCTTTTGGGATACCTAGAACTCATACATTTGAACGCTTCATAAAGTCCCATAATTCTGTCAGTGAACATTCTGCTTTCTCTCTCTTCTTTTCTGCCTCTTTAACTATCTGAGATATCTCAAGAGCTTTGTCTTCTACCTCTGAGATTCTTTCTTCTGCATGGTCTAATCTGTTGTTGTTAATTTCTATTGCATCTTTAAGTTCCCTAATTGACTGCTTCAGTTTTTTCAGCTCTGCTATATCATTTCTATATTCTTTGTATAATTCATCTCTTATTTGATTCTGTTTTTGGATTTTCTTTTGGTTATTTTCTACTTTATCAGCAGTTTCGTTCATTGTTTCCATCATTTCCTTCACTGTTTTCATCATCTGTATTCTAAATTCCTTTTCCATCATCTGTAACATTTCTTTATAGGTGGAATCCTCTGTAGTAGCTTCCTCACAGTCCCTTTTGAGGGTTGCTCTGGACTGGTTTTTCATGTTGCCAAGATTTTTCTGCTGATTCTTCCTCATGTTTTCTTTTATCTGTTTCCTTACCCGAATTTTCCTTTCACTTTCTCTTGCTCTTTATGTTACTGTGCCTCTGGACTAGGGTTTTGATGAGTCCTTTTGGTACTAGACCAGAAGGATGAGAAGACTGAAGAGGATGAAGAGAAAAAAGAAAAATTTAAAAAAAAAGAAGGAAAAGAAAAAAGAGAAAGGAGAAGGTGTGAGTAAAAGGGAATATGACAAAAAGAAGAGAGGCTCAGAAAGAGTGAGACAAGAGCAGTATACAGTAGGGTACTTTGACCCAATGTTAAAACCCCCCAACCTCTGGGGGTGCTGAATTGATTGGTTCCCTTGAAGTTAGCCATTCTTTGCTAGCCTGTTTAGATACCATACCCCACCTCCACCAAGTAGAGAGGAAAGACAAAATTCTATAAATCAAACCAAAACAAGCAAACAGAAAAATTTATGGGATAAAATTAGGGGAAAAGCCAAATAATAGGGGTCAAAACACTAGCAAAAATGAAGTTCTAATTGTTAAAGAAGGCAACAATGGAAAATTATATTTAAACTACAAAAATGAATAAAGAAAAGAAAGGAAAAATCTAGAGGGAAAATGTTGAAGTTAAAAACTAAACCAAACCAAAACAGTATGTATATCTTGCTGAATATTGTCTGTGCAACAGGTGATCTTCTGGGGTATAAGATGTTAATCACAATGCTGACATGACTGTATGAGATGGAAACTGGAGGCCACTGCTGATTTCTCAAATCCTGCAGGGTAGAGAGCATAAATCGCTCCTCAGCCCGCTTAAGAGACACTTTAAACTGCTAAACTTGGATAAGTAGAAACTTTCCCAGGAAAGCACATGTCACTGGGATCACTCCTGAAGTGGCTGTCCACTTACCCAGTGTGCCACAACCGGTCCCACAGATGAACACTATTAGCTGTCAGGCTCAGTGGCTCAGCAGTTCAGTCTGGGGCCCTAGACAATGCTTAAAGTCCTCTACACTCTTGCCCAAGTTCTCCCAAGATGGTTCAACTGAGTGCCAAGTCCAGAAAAAAACCCAAACAACTCACAGTTAAGGCCTTTACAGTTTGTAATCTCACTGCTGCTGTACTTCCAGCTGCTGGCTGGATTAGACCGAACCAACACACACAGTCACTTGCCAGTTCTACACTGCTTTTGTCCTCCTCATGGGGTCCAGAAGTCTCTCGCTGACTCCCTGTGTCCCCAAAGGGGTTGTTTTGGGGCATCACACCAGCCAGAGATGCCTGGAGTCTTGTCTCCCCAGTCTCACTTTGCCTATTTAAAGGAAGCTGTTACTGCCCCACTATCTTGCTCCTCTCCCCCATTTTCTCTTTTTATAAAATGATGTTGTTGGACAAGGTGATCTAAGGATCCCTTTGGCTTTGAATTTTAAACCTACTTTTTGATGTATTTTATAAATTGTAGTGCAAATATAATTTTGGCTGGATTTGACCTTGTGTCTTTGATTTAGAATTTCACTTTCCAAAGAAGAAGAGGATAAGGTGTTAACAAAGTTAACATTCTTTCTTCATCATGAATAAACTTGTTAAACACTTCCTGTGTGCTAAATGCTTTCACCCCCAAAATAAATCTACTTGGTATGAAGACTACTTTGAAATAAAGACCATTCTAGATCAGAAAGCATTTGGAAGGGCCTTTCCAACTGATCTGATGAAATGACCAAAGAGGGGCAGCTGACTTTCTTTCCTCCCCTGGATTCTAGCAGACCTGGCTCAAATCCTTTAAATGCAATACCCGTCTCTCAGGTTGATTTATCAAACCTTTTGTTTTTCCCCATCGATTCATCCTCCCTAAAAACCACTTATTGCACCATGTTCCCCTCTCTTTTCTAAAAGACATCTATAAAAGTATCTGACCATTAGTGAGACAGTGGATAATCACTCTTGTGGTTGTCCTCATGAACATGGTATTTAGAAATAAACATTTCTCTTATTAATCTATCTAATTGTGAGTTAATCTTTCAATAAACTAATTGAGAGAAAAGAGCAAATTTCTCCTCACCCCTACAAGTGCAAAGGCTCTTGACCTCCTAAGGTTCACTGAAAAATCATGAGGCAGGCTGATTAATGAGGGAAAACAAATTTATTTTATTTAACCTGTATAGACAATCCTTTGGAATGTAGATTCACCTCTTTAATGAAGTATAGAAATTTTTAGAGAATGGGATCTTAAAAGCTGAGAAACAGGTTTTGGGAGTGAGAGAGGACGAGGTTTGACTAGCTAGCAAAGGCGGTCTTGTTATATCAATGAAACTTTACAGGTAGCAGCCTTTAGAGGCAATGAATAGTAATTTTTTTCCTATTTAATGGAAATGTCACTTTAATTTCTTGGAAAAGTTAACGTTTTTCCCTTAACTTTTTATTTATTTATTTATTTTTCTTATTTATTGTTTTATTTTTTTCAGTTTAATGTGAGGGTACAGGTTATAACATTTGCATATGTTAGGTAGAGTCCCTCTTGTAATTGTTCCCACACCCAAAAGGTATGCCAATATCTTTACATTGGTAAATGTTTCTTTTTAGAACTTTAAAGATGTCAAACTCTCAGTTAATCTTCCTTAGATCAGGTGAGGATAGGTCTGGTTGTATTAATGAAGATTTCCTACAGATATAAATTTTTCTTCACAAAAGACAGATTTTCAGGGTTTCATCCATCTGTGAAACTTGTAGAAGCCATCTCAAAATATGTCAAAGAAGTATATTTTGCAATACGATATTTCTAATGTCCTTCACTTTCAAGTGCTTTACATGCATTATTTTATACTGTCTTCCCTGTGTTCAGGGAGCAAGGTATTGTCTTAGTCTTGTAGAGGAGTGAAAGTCTTCAGGAGGATAAGTCTCTTGCCATAGATCTCACAGCGCATGGTGAGGGTTTGAACTGAGACTGTCAGAGACCAAGCTCAGAGACAATTTTTTTTTGGGGGGAGGGATAATTTTGTGGGGGGAAATAACAGTAATTCTTTGGATTATGACTCAGAAAGGAAGGGTCAAAAACAATGAATTTGAGAAGAGACACAAATAAAGGGACTTCAGCAGGGATGGAGGAAAAAAAGCCTGGCCTGTTGAACAAAGGAGTCTGGAGGACCCATAGGAACATTCACCGTTTAACAGTTCTTCCTCTGCAAATGGAAAGAATGTGAGTATGAGAGAACCTAGGTAACCAATGACCAAGAGAAAAGAGCAATAATGCCTGTAGATGTAGAGAGGCCAATGAAAGAGCTGCACCCAATTTCAGATGGAGAGAAAGAGTGTATTTATACCTTTGCACTGCCAGTGGGTCTCCGTCTCTCTCACCTCTTCCTTCATGAGAGGGGCTCACTTCCAAATGTCCTTGGACATGCTCTAAACTTTCCCTTGGTTCTTAAGTAAAATTTCTCTTTGTTATACTGACACTTGTGTAGGTTACTTTTGCTCTCTGTCCACACTGTCTGGGCTGCTCCAGTTTTATTTTCTGCTTCCCTTAAATTTTGCTTTCAGTTACTGAAGCCTTGTTTGAACGTTCTAGCTCAGCTGAATAATCAAAATAGGTTGATTGGTTTCAGGGAACTGGGACCCAGACCCCCAACAGAATTTTCTAGACAACTAAAAGTTACCCTTTCTAGTTTCAGAAGTTAATCTTTATCAATTTGGGATAAAAATCCTCTTAGAATATGTTACATGTTCTTCTGTTTACAGAATTGTCATGCTTTTTTTTTTTTTTTTTTTTTTGGTGTTCCTGGGTGGGCATGAATGTCATGCACTTTGACTGAAATTATTTTTTATAATGATATTTTTCTTTTGCCTCAGTATCAAGGTGTCAGCATCAAAGACCACATTTATGTACAGAAGATGTGGCTGAGTAGGGAAGATGTGCCCTTTGGATAGGGAACCAGGTAACTCATCATCCAAAGCAGGACACTCTTGAGAGTGGATAGGGACACTGTTAATAATGAAGTAGGACAACAGATATGAGACTGCTTATTCAAGCGGGGATTTACACTCACTTTGTTTTGGACTAAGTCCACATTCTGGCTCAGTTACTTGCTAGTTAAGGGATCTTGCCACATGTTGTTTCATTTCTCTGACAGGATAACAGCTCATTGTCTTTGTTTCCCTGTGTTCCCATTTCTTGTTAAATTATTTGGCTTCTTTTTTCTACCCCAGGAGATAATAGTCAATTATGTGTCTCATCTCTGAAAAGGAAAGTATATTCTGGACAGCCTTGGTGAATGACTCACAGAAATGCTGGGACACTCGCTTCCTTTTTGCCAGTTTTTATTGTGTTTGGGTGGAAATGTTTGCAAATACATTCACTCTCAACTATACTCATTAATGGCAGTGAACAGACTGTGGGTAGGCCGACCCAGCAGCCAAACATTGACAATGTGCCTTTTGGCTTTGGAACATGGCCAGAGGTAGTGCTGACTAGCTAGCCTCTGTCCAGCCCCTGGCTTCTCCCCACCTTACTTTCTCTCCTTCCTGCCCCCACCTATGTTTTCCACTGTTCTTAACTTTTGATGATCCTTTTGTTTGGTATTTATTTTGCCACCATTTTCTGAATTACAGTTTATGGTAGCTACTGTGTCAGGGGCTATGACTCTAACCGTAGTTTCTAGGCTTTAAAAACTCACAGTCCAGTGAGAAAGATAGAGGTACAAAAATAAATAGGCATGTGGATATGTTTTTTTACAAATTTGTAAGAAGAATTATAAAACACTTTTAGAGGGATTGATTGTGCCCTCTAGAGAGTAGGAAATGCCTTCATCTGTGATGGGACATACTGGCACTCCAGAGTGGACATTGGAACTTCAGGGCCTCTGTCATTTCCAGGTTCAATGTCAGGCTGTGTGTTAGAATATTTATGGTTCAATTTCAGGTGTGCTAAACGGTTCTGTAGTTTTGGGAAAATATTTTAACTTTTTGGTATTTCATGTTTCTTAACACTAGCAGTACATAAGAATTTTCATTGACATAAAGACAATAAAACAATGATTAAGAAAGCACTATGATAAGTTTTAGGCAGTTATGTTATCTTTACTTTGTTGGGCCACTGAATAGATATTTCTGCCTAACCAGCTCTTCTCTCTACAGTTCTCTGAAGTAATCCTGTCAAGACCAGAGCTCTTTCCTGAAAGATACAACAGAATGGGACACGAAATCTTAAATTCCAGCCCTTTGAAAAGCTGGAAGTTTTTAAAATGATAGTAATAGCACTGCCTCATGCACGTGGAGTGCTCAGCTCACTTGCCCAGCCATGACCTTGCATGATGCTGAGTTGAGAGTAGTTGTTACCATCTTTGCTTCATGGTCATGTCCACTAAGGGGTAAAAAACTAAATGGATTGCTTTTTGTTAAGGCTAGACTTGCATAATTGAGTGTCTGGATTCTAAAAGGTAAAAGACTAAAAATTCTAGAGTGCAAGCACATATGAGGAAAATGAGACAAGGAGAGATTAAATAACCCACACAGGGTCACAGAGTCAATGTGAAGGCAACATGAACCTCAAACCCAGGGCGCTCCTGGCTTTGTGACTGAAACATGCTGGACGACATCTTCATTTTGAATTTGTTTTCAGTGGTTGAACTCTTTAACTTTTGCCTTTCAATTCCATGATACATACTCTTCCCTCTCTACTTTACAACTTTCCTATCAATTAATTGATAATCTAAAAATTAATGCTTAATTTGTATTTAGGAGAATTCGTTAGATATAGGAATCCTACATTCTGCAGACAAAAGAACCGAATTATTTCACCATCTATAAGTCTTTCTCCTTTCACCAGTTTGCCCATTTTGTAAAGTTTAACATGATGATCTGGAATTTACTTAACACACTCAGCATGCCATAGCACTAAGCGGGGCGATAAGAGGGATTTCTCAAAACTGCCTCTCCAAGAATTGGGTGACAGAGATTTTTAAGGATTGTTTGACAAGCAGGGGACTAGGTGATTAAGTTGCTAATTGGCTAAGTTTGGGCAAAATTATAGAGATGCGAAAATAATCTTGCTTTGCTTCATCTTCTGAGGTTACAATTCCAGTTGAGTTAGTCTCTTGATATGAGCCACACTGCTCTGGGTGAATTAGCCAATCCACTGGAATGTGAGGCTTAGAAGTTACCTTAGAAACTACGTTTTGGGTACCAAAAGGTGATGGTATTCACAGAGAAAAGTTAAGAATCTTTACAACTACCAGCGATGTGGAGAAAGTTAAAAATCTTTATATCCAAAAGCTAGAAGCAAACAGGAGACAGTGAGTAAATGTGTCAAGCAAATGAGGGGACGGGGCTGATTATTATCATTATTTTTAGCTAAGCCTAGGTAGAATTTGGGGTCCCATATTCTAGTTCTGTCCTTGCACCCCCTAATCACTTTGTAAGGCTGGTTTTTATAGGCTCAGGCTTTGGGTCCCCCCTGTGCTCTGAAGGACACATGGAGGGCAGCTCACCTGCAGGGCTTCAAGTGTTAACACTGCCTGTGACCCTGAACCAATCTCTGTACCTGACCCAAGCTCTATCCCACCAGTAAATATGCCAGGCAAAGTCAATTCCAATTAACTTTCTGTTATTTTGATCATTGAGCTGACACTTAAAAAAACAGCATTGCTTCAGATGGCTTTTAACCCCTGTGTTCATGTTCTGAGATTCTTCTGCATAGGTGGTGAATGGCTAGGCCTTGGGTAGCCCCAGGTTCTGATATTTCCCTCGTTTCCCTATCCCCCTTCTGTAACAACTGATCAAAAATAATAGGGAACTTGGCTTGGTGTTTGTAGCTCAAGCCGCTAAGGTGCTGGCCACATACAGTGGAGATGGTGGGTTTGAATCCAGCCCAGGCCTGCTAAACAACAATGACAACTACAACCAATAAATGGCCAGGCATTGTGGCAGGTGCTTGTAGTCCCAGCTGCTTGGGAGGCAGAGGCAGGAGAATCAATAAGGCCCAGGAGTTGGAGGTTGTTGTGAGCTGTGATGCCATGGCACTCCACCCAGGGTGACAGCTTGAGGCTCTGTCTCAAAATAATAATAATAGGGAACTTAAAACTATTTGTTAAATATTGATAGAGGAGGTAATGTTAATAAAATAAGAATGAAAACCATTAATATAGTAGGTAGCATGGCTCTGTAGGGGAGAAGGGCTTTGTCCTGTGAGTTTACAGCCCAGTTACTGCTTATCTCCCTCTTCCCCAGGGTGTGAAGGCCTCTCAGCAAAACTCATGGTATGGAATCTTCTAATCAGTGAGGGCCTGCAACAAGCCTTAATAAAAACCTATATTTAATATTAGGTGGTTAAGCCATAATATTTGAGATTGAAAATTTTAAAGAAGAATAACCCAGTTCTAGTACCCAAGGTACCTACAGTCTAATCAGAAAGAAAAAGCAACAGAAAAGATAAATGGAGGAAACAACAGTAGAACAGAGCCCTGGAAAAAACAGACAGGAAGAGACGTGAGGTGTTGGGGAAGAACTAATTTTGAGTGAGAAAGCATGGATGAGCTTGTCAGTCATGAAGAACAAAATGTGGAATAAAGCTTTCCAGGTGCCATGTGCATCTTAACGAAAGCAATTTTTAGCATGACTATCTCCCTCATTACATTTCTGGCTGGCCAAATATGTTTCAATATAAGAACTGTGAGGAGATAATTTACAAAAGAGAGGAAATGAATTATTAACACATATAAAAAAATTCAATTTTACTGGTAATTAAAAAGTACAAGGTTAAAAAAGAGAGCACTAGCCCCTCCCCATCAATTGGCAAAGATTTAAATCATAATGAATTATATTGCTGGTGTAGATGCAGGAAGACAAACATTCCTGTGAAAGGCAGGTGAGAAATCTGGTATAATCATTGAGAAACCCTTCGGCCGCATGTATCAAAGCCTTAAGGACCTTCAAACGTGTCAAGGTACTAATCATCTTTAAAGATGTAGTGTTTTTATAAAAGTAAACAAGTGTACGTTTAAAGAAATTCATCACAACATTTTTTTTAAATAATGAAAATTAGAAGAAAAACCTATATTTAATATGTGGTTAAGCATTTAGGATGAAATATCATTCTTGCATAAAAATAAGATGTTAGCAGTACTGTACCGCAATAGCTACCTACCATGTATTAAGGACTTACTATATACTAGGCAGTAAGCTAGCAGCCTTGATTATAAATCTTATTTTTAGCCATTAATACAATAGATTGATCCCTCATTAGATTTTAATTTTGTTGTAGAGGAAATGTTCATTTCTAAAGGTGAGTAATAAAATGTTTCCCCAGCTGGCCCTGACCTAGCTTTCTAACCTCGAATTTTCCTACTTTAGAGATGAGAAAAACGAGGCTCAGAAACATTATATGAATTATTTAGGGTCAGAGAACAGGTCAGAGGCAAAGTCACCAGTGAAACCCTCAGATCTTGATGCCAGTTTAAGGAAATTTTCATTCTGTATGCTCTTCTGGAATAAGCACATCCTATCTTACACACATTTACAGAACATCTAAAATGTACCAGGGACTGGCTTAAGAACTAGAGACACAATAAACACGAGATAAATTCTGTGCTTTCGGTTTACAACCTGTGGGGAAGACAAACTCACTAAAATAAATGAGTAAATAAATAAATAAACCATGGTCTCACTTCAAATCAAGCCCTTTTTGTTTTATTTTTATTTTACATTTTAAATTATGAGTACATAATGATTGCATCTCCTTATAAATCAAATACTTTTTGAGTCGGGATACTGACTGACAAAAAATTTATGGGTGTGACAGATGTGGTAACAAATGTATGTACTGGATTCAGAGACAGCAGAGAGGAGAAGCTTTTCAACTCATCCTGAGTGGGTCAGCAGAGGAACCCCAGGTGAGTAACTCACAGAGCTCATCAAATCCCATGCACTGTCTAAGCGCTCTTTGTGTGCTAACTTATTTAATATTCACAACAATCCCGAGAGGGAAGAAGTAATATTATTATTATTTCTCACTTTGCAGATGATGATGCAATCTGGGTAATGCGAGGCTCAGTGTGACTTGCTCAGCTACTCAACGGCAGCCAGTCAGGATTTGAGTTCAGGTGGTTTTAACTCTAACTCCCGCCTGGCACTATACCCAGGAGGACTCCTGAATTTGGCACCAAAAGATGTAGAGGAGAAACTCTTTGTAAACAGAAAAAATGGAGTGTTTAAAGGTCTGGAGGATGGAGAGTGCTTAATTCATTTGGAAAACTTTAGGAAATTCACTTAAGAGTGGTGGAGGTGATCTTTGAGCAGTAGGAGTGGGGGTGCTCAATCAGGAGGCATGGAGGAACTTGGTTCTTACCTGCTGGGCAACAAGCCACTGAAAGCTTAAGCAGGGAAAATAAACAACCAGGCCTGCCTGCTGGAACAACCCTGCATTCATCAGTCAACAAAGTGGTTAAGTGGATTCTATCCGGTTCTGGATCCCTGACCTGGGACCAAGGTATGGGCACACTCTTCTTCCAGTAAAAAAGGAATGGCCCTCAAATGGCAGCCACTGATACTGGGGGCTAATACAATCCCCTGAGGCCAGGAAGCCAGCCCACAATTCCAGTGTCTTCTTTCACAGCTGACAGCCCCCTGAGTGAATTGTGAGTGTGGGCGCTCTGGCAGCCCCTCCTCCCTCAGCTGTACATTGCCTCCTCGTAAACCTTTCTGTTTATTCTTTGGGAGGGTAAAGTGCCTGACAGACCTTATCCAGAAGGAAAATAAAAGAGGAGGGGGGTTTAAATCTTCATCAGTTTCTGGAAACCTCTAAACTAACACAAGACACTCTCAGATTTGGGACTTTAAAAATAGAGCTAGGCATGCCTTTTGCTACCCCCTGTCTCCCCCCACAACCCAGCCTCACTCCATTCCCAATTCCACAATACTCTTTCCTTTTCAAGTCTCGTCTCTGAATCCAATGTCCCAACAGACCAACCTTCTCATATTGCCAAAGCCTCACAGTGCAGTTCCCCAGGGCAGGCCTGCCCTTTCTAGAACTGCCCACCTTTCAAAATTACTTCCTTCCATTTCTAGTTACAGCTATTAAACTCCTCCTGGGGCTGAGCTCAATCAAATATGTGTTAGGAGAAGAGCAATTTAATTAAATTGCATCCTACTAAGGTGTAAATAACTTATAGCCCCAAATCTTATACCTCCCGTTATCCCAGGTCTATGGAAGTTGTATTTCAGGGCCCTTTAAAACATGCTTCCTTGTCAGCCATGCTGAGACAGATCTGGTGCTTGTGTACTCTAGTCTCTATCCTATGGTTTTTGCAACATTCGTAGTTACCTCCTGCTTATCAGCACCAACTGCTGTTCCTTCCCCTGAACTTGGGGCTCCCAGGCCTGATTTCCTATGCACTTGAGCACATCTGTGCCGTGGATCACAATCAGTCTCAGAGACAGGAAACAGGAAGGGTAGATAGATTATTAGTAGAGAAAACAAGGAAAGGGAGGTATCCATGAGAACAAATTGTCTACATTTAATATAGTTATTTTTAAAAACAATTATTGACAATAATAAAAGGAGTTTGTGTGGCATTCAAGGCAAATGACATAACATCCATTAAATTTATAGCATGATGCTGACCGAGTTTGGACTAGGAGATAGGGGCTCTTTAATTCCAATCTTGGAACTTAGTTAACGTCCTTGGGTCTAAATGTCATCATTTGTAACATGAAGTGTTGGACCAGACAGCTTCAGCTCCTTTTAGATCTAATTAGGCCTTGTTGTTATAATGATAATCATATCTTATGAATGTCATGTGTACACTTTGGGCCTGTGCATTCTGACACTTACTTGCTTTCCATGCTGTTCTGCGGACCACTACTTTGTCTGCTGTAGTGCAGAGGGAAGGCCACCCCTACAGAGAGACATGATAGAAGGAGCATTGAACTTGGCACCAAAAGACATGGGTTCTAGTGCTGGCTTCTTCACTTCATTTGAACTTTGGCCTGGTCATGTAACCAAGATGCATCTCAGTTTCTTTGTCTATAACTAGGGTTAGCAGTTCTTCTCTGGCATTGTTTATCATATTGGAAACCACACAATTGCTAACTCTTTTTATTATCTTCAAAATGGTGTTGGTTCTGAAAGTCATATGTAAGTAGAGCCAGTGTTACCTAGTGGCTGCCAGGCAAGGCAGGAACAGATGAGAGGGGTAAAGATAGAGTTCCTGTGTAATAGGACTTAGTGCTCCAATGACATATAACTGGATTTCTTTTTTGTAAGTCACACAAAGGAAAACCATTTTCCCAAATAAAGAGCTCTGATAATTAATGAGTCCAATAAGTGACAGTATATAATAATGATATTTCAGTTTTATGAATGAATGATTTAAATGCTTACTTTAAAAAAAAATCTTTAAGGGAAATGTTGAGGAAATACAAAAAGACCAAAGATCTTTCAAGTCCAAGGTGAAAACACTTTCAAAAGTAAACCTATGTCCTAAACTATCAACTGTGTCAACAGGATGGGAATGGAGGTGAGGTTAATGGCATTTTTCTTGATTTCATCTGTTTCAGGCATAGATGATCTCTGATCTTTTTGAGTTTTATCCATCACTGTAAAGATTGTCTTGGACTACATGGATTTTACTGTCTTTCCTGATAGGAACACATGACTGACAAGCATATATTTCCAATCAGAGACGAAGGTGCTGGTTACAAGCAAGAATGAAAGAAGTCTCAACCTCAGCCCTCCTCAAGGGCAGGACTCAGGAGAGGTCAAGTTTGCTTTGCATGTCTGGGAATTGCTTACCAGAGTTTTTGCTTCCTTCATGCTTCATGGTACACAGTTTGGATGTCATCTTGATATTACAAAAGCCACTCGGGTTAGGACTTTCACTGCCCTCCTTCACCTTGTTTGCTCTCCCTTTGTTTACTCAACTTGGCAGAAAATCATTGGTGGTTTCATGTTGCCATGTATTCATGTGGCTATGTCTAATATACTGAAAGAAATTATAAACTCTTTTGGATCACTTTATCCCCTAAATGTGGAATTCCTGAGTCAGGTACTCATTTCTATTTGGCTTCTTTAGCTCAGTTATAAGACTCATCTTGTTGCATATATAGTTAGAGTGAGTTCATTTTCTTTGTACTATGCTGCTCCAGTATGTATCCGCCTTAATTTATTTACTCATTCTGTTGTTGGTTGGCATATTAGTGGCTTGAGGATATTGAGTAATGTTTCTATGATAATTCTTATAAGTATATTGAACATATGCACCTAGGAGTGGAATCACGGAATGATAGGATATGCATATGTTCAATTTAACTAGATACTGCCAAACGGCACAAATACTTTATTTTGAAATATTGAAAACTTATCATGTTAATTGTCATTCTGTTTATTGGCAACAGATAGAGGGAAAACAAAATTTCAAAAGTGATGTAATTTTCCATAACTTCATAAAACATCAATTAGGAATTAGTTATATAAAAGATGTGCATTATTTCCATAATGAAAATTACAAAACATCATGAAGAAAAACTAATAGAAGTATGTGCCATATTCATGGTTAAAGGGCTTAATACCATTAAGAGAACTGAACCAAGAAGTCAGTTCTCTCATTCAGCTGTGAATTCAGTGCGATCCCAAGTCCTGGCAGGTTTTTTTTGAAGAATTCAATGGAATTAAAAAGTAAAGGACCAAGCACAGTCATAATAAACTTGGCAATTATTTTTTAAATTGTATTACTGCTCAAGGTATAGTGTCTATCAACCTAGAAAAATGCTTCCAAGTCTTCTCTCTATAGTTAATACACTAAGCTTTTAGATGAATATCCCTTTTGCCTTCTTTGTGATGGTTGATTAGCACAATGGCCATGGAGAAATGTGGCGAGGACAAAAATTTATATTTATTTACACCAATCAGATAGAAAAGAAACCCAATTCTAAGACACGAATAACTTTCTTTAAAGTATAAGACAAAATTAGGATTAAAAAATGATTTTCATTTCAATCTCTTTTTCCTTCAACTGACACCATACAAGGTCTAAATAAGTGAATTCATTTCTTTTCCTTTTTGTGTGTTTTTCTTGAGACAGAGTCTCATTTTGTTGCCCTTGGTAGAGTGCTGTTGCGTCGTAGCTCACAGCAACCTCCAACTCTTGAGCTCAAGTGATTCTCTTGCCTTAGCCTCCTGAGTAGCTGAGACTACAGGCACCTGTCACAACACCCGGTTATTGTTTTAAAGATGAGTTCTCGTTCTTGCTTAGGCTGATCTTGAACCTGTGAGTTCAGGCAATCCACAAGCCTCAGCCTCCCAGAGTGCTAGTATTACAGGCATGAGCCACTGTGAATACAGTGAATACATTTCTTATTCTTTTGTGGGATGTTCATTATGACCCCTGAATAACTTGATGAGATTAAAAATGTTGACAACAACAAATGTAGAACAGTCTACTTAATTCTAGGGAAAGTTTTATTTTGAAAGGACTAGAACGGTGTTGTATTGGATGTCAGCATATCATTTCTTGATAACCCCAATGTTGTTTGTATGTTTTCCTCCATCATGAAACATATGGCTATTTCTTTAGTTGTGTGTCAGTTAACTTGGTCAGCTTGCATGCAGTGTCCTACTGTAAAAGCAGGGTCTTTTCTCATTAGATTTCCACCTAAGTGATGGGAAACTCATACTAAGCCAGAGAAGCTTAACGAACTAGAACCAGACTGAGAAACAGCAGATTTATTGCTCCCACCTCTAGTGCACTCTGCGGCATATGCTCATGGAGAAGAGGAGCTGGTTGGATCGCCCACACTATTTAAATTGTTAGTTCTTTTTCTCACCTTTTTTTTTTGTTTGTTTGCCAAACATATGTGGTTAAGTTGCAGACATTAAATGCCTATGTGCTGAGATTGTGTTGTATCTGATTACATGGTCTTCCTTTAACCATCCCTAGCTTGTTATGATTGCTAGTACCTTCATATTTCCAGACTACGGAGGTTGGTGATTCTTTTGGTTTACTATTTGTGTGGGTGACTATTCCATTTTTGGATAGCCATGTAGTTATTTCCCCCAAATTGAAGAAAACAAGCTGCTGGTAAGAAAAGGAAATAACTAACTCTATTTTTTTTTAATGAAAATAACAGGTTGTTTGCTTGTTAAACACTTGAAGTAATTTGTCAACAAAAATTATGGTATTTTCCCCTCTCATTTAACAGATTTTTTACATACTACAGTTAAACAAAGGCTGAGTTTCACCAGAGAAGCCCATGTACTTGTTGGCATAGCTTTAAGTGTTTTTCCATATAGTTCTGGGATATTTGAAAGAGGCTATCACCTGTTTCATAAATTTCATCTTTCTAATTCACTTCCACTAATTCTAATTCCCCCTGAAACAAGGGGGCTTTTAGATTCCTCATCTTCCTTCTTGGTTTCTTGTGTTTCTGAGCAAGAGAAACGGATTAATGAGGAAACAATTAATGGGGCTGGAAAAAAATGGAAGGAACTAAGAAATAAGAAAAGATCCTTCCTATTTGGGAGAAAGTTCAGGAAAAAAGTGAATGAGAAGAGAACACAGACAGGCTCAATAGTTCAAAGAAGTGAGAAATTATAGAATTATTTCCTGGTTGAGAATGCAAGAATCATTTACAGTGGGTGGATGGTTTGACTACTGACAGTTAAAACCAAACAAGCTTTGAAAGGTTTTAGTTTTTGAAATTTCCTACTGAAAGGATAAAGTTCCTTCCATGCTTTTGTTTGGTGTTTGGTCAATGTTGTATACCAACAAAGCAACTTAATTAAAAGGATTGAAAATTTAATATTTCTTCACTTGCTCTTGTTCAAATTAACTGATTTGGAGGAGCTTTGTGGTCTTTCTGTATTTAGTGACAAATATCCTTTTAATTATTTTATTTAAAGGACTATATGATTCTCCAGATTGTTTGTTCATTTTTATAGACTGGACAATGTGTTTTTTTTTAATTGTTGGGGATTCATTGAGGGTACAAAGAACCAGGTTACATTGACTGCATTTGTTAGGTAAAGTCTTTGGACAATGCTTAATTGAAATTAACTACTGGTCAGTTAATATTGGTGGATATTTTATAGTATCTTTTGGATAAATTGGCCCATTTCAAAAAAGTTTAGAATACAGCAAAACTATCCCTGTCATCAAAGTGCTTTCATTTCATGTAATGAGTCTGTATGTCATTTTGATATAGTTCTTAGTTCTTATAGCTCTAAAGATTTGAAATAGTGCTTCCTTAAATATAGTCAAAATAAATAAAGTATACATATATAAAACAAAATAGAAATTTAAGTTTTCAAAGGGACTTTTATTCAGAAAATTTTAATGGATTTTATGATATAAAGTAAAAGAGTATAATAATAACTGCATTAAAATCTTTATCTGCCATTTCAACACTGAATAGGCATGCCCAATTATTCACCTATTCATTGAGTAGTTAGGTAAATATTTAACGAACACCCACTAGATGCCAGGTATCATATTAGGTGAATAACAAAAATTATTATGAAGCTGATAGAAAAGAATCACACATAATCGGCTCGGCACCTGTGGCTCAAGTGGCTAAGGCTCCAGCCACATACACCCAAGGTGGCGGGTTCAAATCCAGCCCAGGCCTGCCAAACAACAATAATGGCTGCAACCAAAAAATAGCTACGCACTGTGGTGGGTGCCTGTGGTCCCAGCTACTTGGGAGGCAGAGGCAGGAGACTCGCTTGAGCCCAGGAGTTGGAGGTTGCTGTGAGCTGTGATGCTACAGCACTTTAGCCAGGGGAATAGCTTGAGGCTCTGTCTAAAAAAAAAAAAAAAAAGAATCACACATAATCACTTTTCAGTCCGAGGATTGGAAAGACTGGAATGTGATTTTATGAAGTCAAGAACAAAAAATCCTGAATTTACAAGATTGGGAGTGGGAATTGCAGGATGCCTGAGACGTGGCTGGAAGCAGGCTGGGACCAGAAGATTGAGGAACCTTGCAGGTCACATGAAAAGACTGCAGCAGCCTTTGCCTAACAACATTAGAAAAATGTTATAGGGTTTTATATAAGTGGAGATACAGTCTTAGGCTCATTTAGGAGAATAAATAAGAGGGAGCTAAGATTTTCCTTTGGATCAGTTGGTAGTTTATTTTTGTGGTCCAGTGGAGAGATGAGGAGAAGGTATTTTGCACTAACATGGTCATCTTGAAGATAGAGAGAAAAATGTCCAGGAGGAAAACTGAGAGAGTTTGGTAACTGGCTCTTGGGAAGGAAGAAGATGTCAAGGAGCACCTATAGGTTTCCACCTTAACGATTCTGATTTACACCATCGAGAGGTCTGTGTGTCTATATGGTGAGATATAGGATCAGTATCACTTTGTTCTGGGTAAGTGTTATAGCTCACAGAATTACTGTATTAATTGATAGGTCATTGCACAATATTAGCATAATTTGACAAGTTTTTGTACAGTATTAACACAGGCTGAACCATGAGTTTTATTTAAAACCCGTAATTGTTTGGTTAACTTTTACTATCTTGCCTTGGCTACCAAGTCTATTCTTTACACTGACTATTTTGCAAAGCATTTTTGATCACAGATGTCCCTGAGAAAGGAAGTATAAGTTGTTTCATTACGGATGTGTCTTAAAAAACAATTGAATGTGTCTTAACTGATATAGATGGTGAGCTCTTCAGGAAACCCTTAGCACAGTGGCTGGAACAATGTGGGTACTAAATACTTCTGAGATGGACAATGGATCATTAACTTTCCCTTGATAAGAGGAATTTTTTACTTCCCTCTTAGGAGGAATTAGTGTACTCTGAATAGCCTAAGAGGAAAGGGTATTAAGGTGACTGTATATTATAGATTTGTCTCTCTGTGCCCTATAGACATTTAATGCAATATCTCAGGTGAGGGGTAATATCAGAACTCAGCAACACAGCCAGAAAAAGAGAGGAAGTAACCTACTGACATGAGATGCCCTTGGAGAATAGATAATGGCTAGATTGACTGTCAATCAGAGGAAAAATCCATCAGAAGAGAGCAGCCTTTTCTCTGATCCTGTGATGCCCTTGTAATTACTGGGGAAACCATCATTCTCCCAATTGGACTATAAGGTCAGTGATGGAAAGAACCACCTTCATTCTGCTCACTCTCAAATCTCCAAGGCCCAGTCAAATGCCTATCTATGGCTGATGTTTAACAAATATTTTATGAGAGAAAGAATGAAAATGATCCCAACCACAGTACCCAAGAGGAGGTAAAGTTCAATCACTGGTTAGTGTTTGGGGCCCTATCAGCTGAGGAACAGCTTCAAATTAAGCTATCAAACCATAATGCAGCAACTGGAAGCCACCTTCTTAAGTTGTAAGGACCCTACCAGCATCAAAGTATAATGATTAAGCACAGAGGTAAAGGACTAAAGGATCTAGACTAGCTATCAGTCTAGACCAGCTGTTAACTAGGTGGTGAGTAAAGGTATGTCTTTACCAACTTAACAACTGATCCTTAGGTTGACTGTTTTAAGAAGTTCATAAATGATGCTTTTTTTTTCCTGTAGAGAAAAGTGTAGAATGAAGACATGCAAATAAGATTATAAAAGTTATATAAAAATCCAGCCTCTCAGGGACAATCATTGTAAATATTTTGGGGAATACTCTTTTAGACACCTTTCTATGCATCTACACATGGATGCAGTTATATAGTTCTATTAAAAAAAGAATCTGTTCTGAAAGCTGCTTTTTTCAACAAGCCTTCAAATTCTTTTACTGGTAATTACTTGAGATAAACATCCTCATTCTGAATTACTGGATAGTTATCTATTCACTGGCATGTAATATTTACTTACTGATTCTGTAGTGATAGCTGTCTGATTTGTTTCTAATTGCTTTTATAAACAGCAACTGAATGAACATACCAATGGTAGTGCATCCATAATTTTACATTTAACTAAAGTTAAAACATGATTCAAACAAAGATTAAGTATATATCAAATATTTATTTAATTCAATTGTAGGAAAACCATCAGGATAGCAAAGCTGGTTCAACAGGCATTTGAGAAACACATTTACGTATTGAGGGAAATGCAGCTCTTATTTTGAGTTTTATCTTATCTACTGGACAGAAATCATCGGTGCTTCTACCAGACAGGAATCTAGAAGTTGAAATGTAACTTTACAATGTCTGGAATGCAATCAATAATGCATTCTGTATGAAAAGGGATATTATCTTAGAGAAATAATCTTTGGGAAGACCTACAAGTGCTCTAGTGTAATATTATAAAGAGCACTTATAGTAATATTGTAATATTACTATAAGATAGTGCAATGCTGCTTTTTTCAACAAGTCATCAAATTCTTTTACTGGTATTTACTTGAGATAACAAGTAATAGTTTATAGTCCTTTTTTGTCCTTTTTTACAAGTTTTGGATAGCTTTTCTTAGGACACATGTCAAACTTGGCTGCTTTTGGAAAGATGAGATAGATGAAGACAGGCTGATAGGAGTAAGAAAGGCTGACCGCAGCTCCAAGGGTGACCAAGATTTCCTCAGGCAACCTGTGCAGAACCATCTGATCATCTTTCTTGTGAATTCGCTCCTGTTTTATTACCAACTCAGTTGTAAGCTCAAGGGTGAGGATTATGTCTTAATTTCTCCTGAATTCTTCAGCGCACTTAAATGGGCTTGTTAAAATGGTGTGGTTGGATTAAAAAGAAGCCAATTCAAAGCTACCAAGACTGTGCATTTTAATGGAGGTGAATGTGAGGTTTCCACTCTATAAACACTTAAGAAATGCTTCAGTAGCTATTGGGCCTCATAAGACTCTTGGAAGAGGAAATACTTTCCTATGAGGATGTCTTAGTCCTAAAAGAATGGGTGGTTTGGCAAGGGAGGGATTAAATGCTGAACTCTGCTGTTGGGAACCCCAGTTACCAGCCGGGAATACAAAGGTCACTTGCCAGTTTCCACCTGCATGTTTCTCTTTCAAATTTTGCTTTAAGGTTGGTTTCAAAGGAGCCTCTAAGAAGATAGGTGGAGGGAATTAACGCTATTGTTTTGAATTGCCAACCTCTTGACTGGAACAAGAGCGTTTTCTGTCTGATGCTGCTTTTTATGTCACAGTTTGACTCGATTAATTTTGTTTGCTGGTGATGGCCAGGATCTCACGTTTAATTGATAGCATACCTTCTACTGTGTTAAACGGGATGATTTTTTCTTAGTGTTTGTAATCGGTTCAATTAGTTGAATATTAAGGGAACTTTTCTTTATTAATTTTAGGAACATTAGTGTTGCTTATTCAGTTGTTTTTCTTGTTATGTGAAACCATGTAGGATCTGAATCAGTGAACACCCAGTGGACTGAGGTAGGAAGTTCCATCTCAGTTACCTGCCTCTGTTTCAGGCTGAGGGCTTCAGCGGAGGGTTTACAGGAAGATTCAACAGGGACAGCAGTATCTTTGCCTGGGAGTCAGTGATAGCATCATTGGTGTTCTTTCAGCATTGAAGGTTTTATTAGATAATTCCTCACATGCCTTAGGGTTGACTCCTTTTACATTAAAGTAAAATCATATGACAAAAAGGATTTGCCTCATAGAGCCCTTCTCCCAGAATCCACCCTGAAGATGAAGAGTAAAAGCGTTAAAGTTTATTTTAGGGTTTAATTAAAGAGGAAAATATGCTTGAAGGGTAGGCCTTGGAGGTTAATGTAGGTTCAGGCCAATCTGTAATACTGTCTCTATCCACAATAGAAAAGTCCATTCAGTCTGATTATGCTGCATAAGGCTCCATGAGCAAAAGAAACCCAGCCCGATGGACTGGGTTGGACTGACCAACACAGAAAACTGTGCTTACATATTTTAATAACACAAATAAAAAGAAATGTAATATCAAGGGTTAAATGATTGGGGGGTGGTTCAAGCTGTGTGACTTCAAGAAAATAAAATCTCAGAGCCTCAATGTCCTACTGTGAAAAATGTGTATGAAGATCATGTGATCTCAGGGAGAAAGTGGAAGTGCCTCTGTGGTATGATTTAAAAGTCCTAGAAAACTTTCTGACTCAGAATCCCTTTCCAAGCTATGATCTGGAATACTTGCATTTACAATTTCTTTCCTAGAAACCTCCCGTGCCCTCCTACCTGTCCTGTAAAATTGAGCACCCTGGGAAGGATATGGAAGGCATCTGTTTGACCTCACTGTCAACAGGCTTATCAGTTCATTTATGACAAAAAAGAAAGAGTCTGTGCAGCAAAAGAAAATCGGTTGTCCTAGGGTAAAGGTGTGGGACAGGCAATATTGCAAAAGTAATGGAAGTGGAGCAGAAAACTCAATATTTCTTTACTCCCCAGTTTTGTATCAGTCTGAGAAAGCTCACTCTATCTGAAAGCATATGTGTCTTTTGAAGTCTGCTTTGGAATTACCCCATTTTCCCCGCTCCTATGTACTCAGATTTCCTTTCCCATTCCTTCTGTTTGGTTTTTAACAGTGTTGTTTAACTTTGTAGATTACTTAGAACGCTGAATTTTGCTCTCGAAGAAACATTACAAAATAAAGCCACAGGATATTGCATTATAAGTGAAAATGATGGGGAACAACTCAGATTGAATCTGTAATGTACTCAAGTTAGAGTCACAGGAGCCTCCTGATGCATCGTGCAAAGTGGGGGATGCGCTATTAAATCTGCCTCCATAAGGTAATATTCCAAGGTAATTTGCAATAAGAGTCCTCACTGTGCTATCAGATCACAGGGAAGAGCCAGGGCCTGCTGAACAATCCGCAGTGCTGCCGGTGCTGTTATACCAGGCACTTGAGGAGAGATAGAGAGATGTTTCCAGAGAAATTGTATTAAGAATAAACTCCAGATGAGAAAAATAACAGGAATAGCCTTTTTTCTGGCAAATACTTTATTAATGTTTAGTATTTTTCAGTGTTAGTATAACAGCTGTACTTCAGTTGGAAAGACAACAAGGGGATTTGTTTAATGAAATGCAAAAAAGTCAAACCACCCCATAAGTTTATTTGTTACTCACAGAATTTATGATAGAACCGTGTACGTGCAAAAAGTATTGGAATAATGAATAGTAATATCTATGAGGAGATAAAATCTCTTTTCTTAAAATTTACCAACAAATATTAGGACATTAGAGCTAGGAAGTTTTTGTGTTTGCTTGTTTGTTTTTCTGTTTTTTATCTTGAGTTTTGAAAATTAATGTTCTCAAATGTTCAGTGGTCAGAGAAAACAGTAACTGTTGATTTTTGTATTTTTTTTTTTTTGAGCACAGTAATTTCTGTGAAGGAAGAGGGAGAGAAAGAAAGGAGATAGATGAACAAAAGGAAGGCAAACAGTCTGGAATTATCCTACTTTTACTGATAGTTGCAGTTTTTCCAATCACTTTCATGTCATTCTGCAGTCTCCACCTCCCAAGCTTTTATTCATTTCAGAAATGAGCACGCTTAATGCAATATTAAAATATGGCAGGTGCATATTAATTGGCTTCCCTTCAGCTTAGCTCAGCTCAGTCTGGTTCAACAATTGAGAGCCCTATATTTGCTGGGCACTGGGTGGGTAGGAAATGAATCTAAGGAGGAGTGTGTGACATGCGTGTGGATCAGACATACACACCGAGAGCTGCAATATAAGGTGCCAAGCACATGGGGGCTGGGAGAGGGCAGATGAGTTCTGCCTTATTGAGAGAGAGGTTTTGTGGGGAGGTCACGGGAGAATTGTTTTGAGTGGTAAGTAGGTACGACTTGATGAGGGGGCTTGAATTCAAGGTGCACAAATGTCTAGCCTTAGGCAGAACTCACTAGCCTTGCAGAAAGGCTATGTGGGGTGCATGTCCCAAAGCAGGGGCCTGCCAGTATGGCAGTGTGGAATGCACAGTCAGGCTTGGATCCTGACTGTGACTACTGCTTTGGTTCTGTCAGTAGCAAACAAGGGTCCCTTCCCAGGGGGAATTGTTTGTGGATAAAGGAGATAAAGGTATAATGAAGGTGGGCTGAAAGACACAAAAATAAATAAAATTGAATAGATTTTCTGAGAGAAGAGATAAAAATATAAGCTATGTAAACTATATAGGAATGGGTAGTATTATTGGGATAGAAGCTTACAGTTTGTGGTTGTTGTTTTTTTTTTTAAGTCTATAAGCAACCATTTAGTGCTTACTGAATTCCTACTTAGCACCTATGCCTAGACTGGGCCTTCAATGAAGAAAACCTGTTCTTCCCTGTCCTCAAGGAGTTAGTTTATAGAAATTACACTACAGAGAGCCTGGGTCGGAGGGGGATGTGCATTATCAGAAATGGCCCCTCAGTTTGCTGCCAGGAGGCTCCACAACTCAACACAGCTATGTTCAGCAATCTTCATGACTGGCCCTGGCTACAACAGAGCTCTTTGACCCCTTGCTCTCTTCCTTCTGGATGTTCTACGGAACATCTTTCTCAACAGAAGAGAAAATAGGATTCAAAAGCTAAATTCTACATTCAAAAATAAATGATTTTTAAAAATATGTCAACTTTCATCCCACTCTCTCCACTCCTGCTCTAACTGCCTAGCTTTAGGAAAGCAGGAATTTTGTCTATCCTGTTTGCTGCTGATTATATGAATTTTAATTTTTTTTCCTTACCTCAAATACCTCTCAGTTTATACACAAATAATTCATATATTCAACATTTTTTATCATTGCCAATATCATATAAATGAAATATATCTTATTGTTTTAGGTTTTGTTTGTATTTCTTATTGCAAGCACATTTAATTATAGAGCACATATTTTTCTGTGTTTTTTTAATTGGCAAATAACAATTGTACACATGGTCCTATGTGCTCCTATGTGTGTGTCTTCTTCTTCTTCTTCTTTTTTTATTTGAGACAGAGTCTCACTTTCTTGCCCCCAGTAGAGTGCCATGGTGTCATAGCTCATGGCAACCCCAAACTCTTGGGCTCAAGCAATCCTCTTACCTCAGCCTCCCAAGTAGCTGGAATTATAGGCTCCTGCCACAGTGCCTGGCTATTTTATAGAGATGGGGTCTGGTCTCCAACTTGTGAAGTCAGGCAATCCACCTGCCTGGGCCTCCCAGACTGCTGGGATTACAGGTGTGCACCACCGCACCCAGCCCAGTGTGTGTATCTTCTGAAAGTCAGTTCATGAGACATTCATTTTTCCCGTAGCTCTGTGTGAGTAGAAGGAAGAATGGGACACTATTTGTCTCACAGAGTTAGGATCATCCCAACCATGGACTCTTCATTTAGAAGCTATAGACCACAGATGCTTCTCATCACCCTGCAGAGTTCTGCTGTTGTTCTTGGGTGCTGGTGATGCTTTCTAGAGATGTGGGTCTGCCATTCAGCCAGCTCCTCTATACTTCTGGGCCACTTCACTTCTTCTCACCTTGGAGAGGGAAAAGGGGAGAGTGAGGAAAAGATTCCTATCTTACCTTGCATTTTCGGCAAGGTCTAGATCAATGATTTTTAACTTTTTTTATATCTCATGGCACATTTGAACCTATATTTAAGCTTTCACAGCACACTTAAATTATGTTGATCAAAAAAAAGTGATAAAAATATATTTACTGTGGTTCAAACTTCTTTTGAAAACAATGTAATATATGATCTTTAAAAATGTTTTTAAAATTCTGCTCTCATAGCCAACCAGTGTGCCCTAGCACACGAGTTGAAAATCACTGGTCTAGGTAGACCCTCTTAACAACTACATCTAGGAACAGGTGGATGTAGTTAATCTCAATGAGCTACAGGAAACCTGGCTGTGTTGATTACCTTCTAGTACCAGAAACCTGGCTGTACCTTACTTACCACTCAGCCTCTGGGGCTGAAACAAGCCCTTCATGCTGACCCCATACTCTCCAGACCACTGTGCTCTGATCTTTAAAAGTGCCTTCAGATTGCTTGAATGGATGTGATTGTGCTGTGTCTACTTCCCACACCCAAGCCCTCTTGTGCAAGACAGGCAGCCCTCCTAGACTGCAGCACAAATGCCTTCTACAAACCCTGACATGATCTAGACGCTCAACTATATATTCACAGAAACAACCATGCAAAAAAGCACGAATCCTAGTCCAAGATGGCAGGACTGTATGTTTCTTTTGCAATTAATAATAACATCAATGAACAATAAATAATCTACTGAGATACAAGTCCCAGGAGGTGTGCCAGAACTTTGATGCATGTTAGCTCCTTTAACACTTCCAATGATGTTATGCATCATATTTCTATGAGGAAATTAAGTTTTTCTTTTGGTGGTTGTAGTTAATATCAATGAGCTACAGGAAAGCTACATATGAAATACCTTTATTTCATATGTCTGATAATCACCAGTTAGTTCTCATCCACATTGACTGTAGAGTTTTGAAAGTGGTAACAGGTAACCAAAGTATAGAACTTTTGGTGAACATTCACCTTCATTATGTTTCCTGGGCAGCAATACACGGATAGGGTATGGGACATTCCTTATGCCTTTGGCCCAGACAGCTTTGTTGAGCCTGGTATCAATTTGCACATCTGGAGTCTCTATCTCTTTCATGGCAAAATTTTGGATCTCTCTGAGTGTCAGAGGCGCACGCTTCTTGAAGCCCACTCCATGGATGCACTTGTCAATGTTGATGGTGTATGCTCAAGTCACCACCTTGTTGATCGCAGACCAGCGCTACTTCTTCTCCCCACATTTATTTATGGGAGCAATTCTGCAGGGCCCAAGTTGGAAAGAAAGAGCGCCAGAGATTGTGAAATTAAGGTTTAAGATGATAAGAAACAAGAAATTGAGGTTTAAAAGGAGATAGGACTGGAATCCACATATCTGATTCCAGAGCTATACCTCTTTACTTCAAAACCAGAATAGATCCAAACATTTTCCCCACCATCAGGTGGTAAAATTCATCCACTGTAACTTCAGAGGTACTTCAGTTCCACCTGTCCTTTTGCCTCTAAAAATGGCCTCATCAAATCATTCCCTGAGACATCTTGGCAAATGAGGTGGTAAGTTATGGACAGGCATTGAGGGAAGGTGTGCCTTGGAAGTGAGACTTGAGCTGTACCTGAGGAGGGGGAGAGATGAAGATTTATGTGGAGTACAGGAGAAGAGATGATGTTTCTGGTGGAGGCAGAAGAAAGGGCAGATTTAGGGAGATCAAAATGAGTGGGGGCAAAGCAGATATGCCTATTTTAGAGTCTTCTTGGAACGAATATAAAGAGAAGTGTTGTGTCTCATCCACTTAAAGACAAAGAAAAATAATTCTAATATAATCTTATCAATGAAGCACTAATAGAAAGAATAATAAAGAAAAGGTGGAGTTTTCTTCTCTGTGAAGCTCCTGATCTATTTAAAATGTACCTCTTAATTATTTGCTTTAGGCAAAAATGCCCAATTAAGTAAAAATTATTCATTAGCCAATGCGTGAAAATACTTTGAAGAGGAAGGAAAGAAGAGCTCACTAATGAATGATGCTGTTATGTCTATTCTATTGTCCCATTTTTGTTTTGCAACCTGGAATTCAAGAATTAATTCATATCACCAATTGGACCTTACAACTCTAGGAATACAACAAGGAAAATCGTTTGCAGTGGAGTCATCACCTGTTTTTCTTTTTAATTAGCCTGTGTATTTTTACTGTCCCTTTGGATGATCAGCAACTAATGAGTCAAAACTGGCCTAGCAATAGTATTCCTTCAGAAAAGGAAATTAAGAAATCTTTATAAGACAAAAGGACGTAAATACCATTGGAGATGATTATGTCCTTGTGAAAACCTGTACTCTAGATCACACCTGAAGTCTTTTTTTAAATTCTAGGTGGCCTGTGACACAAAAGGGCACATTTTAGGAGCCATTTATAGAGAAGAATCCAGGGGGAAAATTATCATCTGAAGCAAAGATAAAATTTTAGTTGTTTAGCTTTGAAATCATAAGGTGAGTAAGGAGAGACCTGATAGCCATGATTCAACCTTTGAAAGATGATTATGTTAGTGAGAATCATGTGTGTGAAAATAAACATTGGAAGTTACTGAAGAACTTTCTGACAGTTAAAGCTGTGGAACAGTGGCCTGCTGCTTGATGAAGTGGGAAGTTCCCCTTCGATGAAGTGTTCAGACACAGGCTGGAAGACCATCTGGCGGGCTGTCACAAGCTGAGTCTTTCTCTGCCACCAGCCACAGCACATGGATGGGGAGAGCTATGTTAAATGACTTGATGCTTTCTTCTAAACACAAGCTCTCTCATTTTGCACTGGAGATGGGATTCCATCGAGGAGGGAGGTGATGAGGGCTGGACACAGCAGGCTCTCTGACAGTTTCTTTTCATAAGATTTCTTTGCTATCCATGGACATTGGCAAAGAGGATCAAATCAAAGAGCTTTAGAAGGAAATTTCATTATATTAGGAAGAGATTTATTAGAAAGAGAGTAAATACCTATGACATCTTAATTGTTTTCAGAGGCACTTGTAGAAACACTCAAAGCAGGTGATAGTTGTCTCTGGATCTTTCTTTCTTTCTTTTTTTTTTTTTTTTTTTTTTGAGTTTTTGGCTGGAGCCTTGTTTGAACCTGCCACCTCTGGCATATGGGGTTGGCACCCTACTCCTTGAGCCATAGGTGCCACCCATGTCTGGACTTTCTGTGTTGAGTTTATCTCTTTCTCTCTTCCAGTTCACCTTGTGTCATACCCATAGATTCCTGCCTAAATACCATCCACTAGGTCTATCCAAGAACAAGATGACTCCAAATCTCACTTTCCATAATTGTATTAGGCATAATTCTAAAAATGGAACCTAAGATTCCCCTCCCCTGGCTGCCAAATTAAGCACTAAGCAATGTATTACTCTGAAGTGACATTGCAAATGGGATTAAGTTACAAATCAGCTGAATTTAAGATAGATTATACTAACCTATCTGGATGAGCTGAATGAAATCACTCTAGTTCCTTAAAAGTAGAGCTTTCTTGAAGCTAAGGACATGCAGAGGAAGTCATAGAGATTTGGTATAAGGGGAGATCAGGGATATTAAAAGTACTAGAGACTTCACCTACTGTTCACGCCTTTAAGATGAAGAAAGAGGCCCAAAGTCAAGGAATGTGGGCAGCATCTAGAAGTTGAGAACATCCTTCATTTGATAATTAGCAAGATAAAAAGACCTCACTCAGTCCTTTATGATTGTGTGGGATTCTGAATGAGTTTCGAAGATGATTCATTCATAGAGCCTTCAGAAAGAATTGCTGAGCTGTGGACAACTTAGTTTCAGCCTCTATCATTTGTTACAACAGCAATGGAGAACTAATACAGCAGTAAAATAGCAGTATGTGTGGTTCTTCCTAGTCTTTAGCAGGAAAACTTAAAAAACTTATTAATGTAATTCATATAATTATAATTATATTCCTTATATATTAATTAATATGTAACATAAATATAATTAATAAATTATATTTAAATTTTCAGGCTTTTTTTTTTTTTCAAAAAGAGGACCGATTAGTCAAAATGATGTTTCTATTGGTGGAAGGCATAGGGCTGATTATTTCAAGAAGCGGGACCTTCCTCATACCCCATGCTCACTCAAATTTCCAGGAATCTCAGTCCACACCTTGGCATCTCTTACCCTCATATACCATCCTCACTGCTACTGCATGTGCATGAACACACACAAACACAAGCACACCACAAAAGATCCAAGTGTCTGAACACCATATTCTCAAAGCCCACTGATCACCAATCTGATAAAGGAAATAGACTAATTTACAGACTTCCCTTCAGAGTTGTAGACTTTACAATGGGTGAAACTTACTGATGAGAAATGTGTATGTTACTGAAATGGGTAGAGCCTTGTCTACCCTCACTGGTCAGAACTTGAAATGTGACTGTTAGCATAGTCACAATTAATGCAATTAATGTAGATTCTCCTGGCTCCATTCTTCTCAAATCCCCCTATTTTAATGTTACTTACCCAGTTTCATGACCCTAGTTTTATGTTCAAACAATTTTGAACTTTTCAAATGAATTAACCGTTGCATTCATTAATCCACTGAATTAAAGCAAAAACCAAAAATTGGTTGCTAAACTTCCTGGATTAAAGACATTTAAAGAATTAATAACTATTGAAAACTTAAAATTGGACATGCCATGTTTTTCTAAAAGCGTTAAAGAAATATTGGGTGGAGATAGCTTGAAATGAACTTGCATCCTTATTCCATGAGGATATTAAGCCACCATGACTTTCAGTTATGTTTCTTCTTCATTGAGTTTAAAGAGTTGATGTGGTTTCTGATTAGAATTTGACAGTTTGAAATTTTTTCTCAAAATTGGTAGCAAATAATAAATGTGTAGTTCTATATAGTATTTATTAGGTGACAGAGAAGGACACTGGTTGGGAAAGGCTACACACAATTTTACTCTCCAGGATTTTTAGTGTACTGATGTAGATGGTCTTATTTATTAAAATGTTTGTCAAAAATCACAAATTTTAAAGAAAACTGGGCAAAGTAAAATGTAAGCTGTATTAATCTATTGCCTTAGGCTAATAATACATCACATTATAAATGGAAATTTCTACCACCTCTGGCCAAGTTGAATAGTGAATTCAGCATCTTTGATTTTTAATAAGATCTTTCAGAATGTAGCTCTTTGCTTGTGAAAAGACAGTCACAAGACAGGATTAAGTGTCCTTAGGTAGATAGGCAATGTGAGCCCTGGAAGAATATTAGTGGGGAATAGATTAATGTGAGCAGAAATAAACTTTCCTGAGGAGCTGATGCCCTGGAAGACAGTACAGTGAGTGAAGTAGCCTAGTCACTGGGGGATCAGGGAGGAGAAGAGATGTAGGAATGTGCAGATGTCTTGGGAGGACATCAGGAGATAACTTGGTAGAATGATTTTTGCTAGTTTGTGGAGCTGCTTGATTGCCTGACTCTTCTTGCATGCAGGAGGCTGTGACGAGTGTGACATCACGGCCCATGTATCTCTAGGCTCCCTGGTTGGTCCTGCCTCTGCCCCTGCCCTGCCCCTCTCATCACTGTTAATCTGAATATTTGTACACAATTGAAATCTGATTAAAATAAACTAGGGCAGCCTCAAAGGAGAGATGCAGTCACAAAAGAGCTGTCACATAGGGGATTATATGAAGGGGACAGGACGAAGAACGCATTCCTGCTACCCTCTGACAGGCAGGACTGTTTTGACAGTGGTACAGCTCTGCTTGAGCCTGACTTACTGATATACAGAGCACTTCACTTAGGTGGCAACTTCTGTGTCCTTTTTACCTGAATTGCTGCAAACCACCGAACCATAACACTAATAGCTGTGAAATACGGTGACAACATCAGAGTGATTCCTGCCTCATACCACAGGCAACTTGACCCTAAGCTGGGGGACAAAGGTTTCTGCCCACAGGATGGGAATGGTCTGAAGGTCCGATTAAGCCATAAACATTGAACATTTCTGTCACAGGAAACGAAGATGATCTCTTGCAGCTCCCTATTCTACCTGAGGTGCCAGGGCTGGTATTAAACAATATGAGATTAGGCTCTTGTCAGGCAAACTAATGAATTTTAGATTGATTTCTGTCTTCCGCAATGCTGCTGACATTTTTGACAGCTATGATTTATAGGGCTTTCATTGGGTCTATTCATGAGAGTAGTTGTTTATTTTGGTTGATGGGCAAGCTTCTAATGTTCCCAGTGGAAACTGCTGAGGGCCACGGGAGCGGCCACCTCAAAGGGGCTCCGTGGCTGTCTAGGGCAGGCCTCTTATAAATTTGTAATCAAGAGCTCAGAGAACTAATGAGGGCAGGTTGGCTTGGAAATTGTTTTGGTGACATTTGACCAGTAGAATGCTCCTGGAAAATATATAAGTCTGACGCTCAGCTGCAGATCCCTAAGGCAAAAATTCTACTTTGTGTGCCATTTTATTTGCTTTTTTCTTTTTCTGAAATGGCATGACTGGTATTTGCAGAATTGGGGAGGAATTTTAGTTCCCCAAAATGGTGATAGAAAAACACTGTAATTCACAGATTAAAGGAGGGATCTCTTTTAAGTTTTCTATAGTTCATTGGAGAATATTTTTCTAACAGGAATAATTTGGAAGCTTACAGGCATATTGGATACTGTGGTAGATGTCCCAGATTTTCCTTCATGACCAAGACACTTGCTCCTTCAGCTCCCTCACAGAAGGGTTTTTTCCTGGAAATTGCCCTCTGCTGAAATGAATTGCTTTGCCTAAAGTTATGGCCCCTCTGTGGGTCATTCTGCACTCAGTAACTGGTCAAGATTGGGTAGAAAGACATCTTTTTCAATTCAGAGCATCATTAGTAGGGAATTTCAATACCAGGCCTCCCCCATGGGGGCAGCTGGAGCCTTTGCTGCAAGTACGTTATGGTTCATCTGCTGTCTCCGCCCAGTCCTGTTTCTCCTGCTCCCTCATTGGTGGTGTTTACCAGAGATCCTCAACTAACTTCCTGAGTACAAATCTTAGCATAGAGTCTGTTTTCCAGGGCACCCAGTCTATGACCAGGAGGTGAAATTGGGAGAGGTGGGCATAATGGAAGAAGAGTGAACAAAGGTTCACTGTAAATGGTATTTCAGGGATGAGAAAGAAAAGACACTGAGGATGTATTCATGGGATTCCAAACTTGGGGATCTTGGAAGATACTATTGCCTTATTCAGAAATGAATCCTACTTTCATTGCCTTTTGAGGCTCACGATGCAAGAGAGTTTCATAAGAAACCAGCTCTGCACCATCTTTTCCAATAGGGAAATATTCTAGGGAACCTGACATTTCTGCTAATAATAAAAAGTAGAGAGGAGAATAAGGTTGTTGTTGAGAATAAGGCAATAAGCAGAATAGGATAAGCATAACTAATCTTATACCTGAAATCTTTTGGTAATGTTTTTAAGCAGTGGAGAAACATTGGAAAAATAGGATACATAGTCAGAGTGGGATCACTGTGAAAATAGACAACATCTATCAGAGCATACACACGTCAAGAAAAAAATACGCCTCACTCTGAAGACACCAGAAATGGCAATCAGGTCAACAGGGTTGGATGTGTGCTTCCTGTATATTTTCTGGCAATGATCATTTGATAGTACAGTCAACAGCAGCTCTTACAATCCAGGCAGGAGCTCCAAGAGGACATTCTTCATATCTTTTGTATATATTAAGGCTATATTAATGATGTGGAAATTTGTAGTAGGGCCTTCTTCCCCAGTAATTCCTAGAAATTCCATTTTTTTTTTTGCTTTTTCCTATAACTAGGATAGATCTTGATTTTATTTCTTTTACCTGCCTGATTTCAGCACAATATAGCTATTTTACTTTCATTTCTCTTTCTCACCATAATATTAAAAAGATCATGATTGTGTGATATCAACTGAAAATTCAACAGCAGGAAAAATCTTAGGACTATAGAACAACTATCCATTGAAATGTCTTTTCCTGGCTTGGCGCCTATGGCTCAATTGGCTACGGCGCCAGCCACGTACACCTAAGGTGGCGGGTTCGAATCCCCAGCCCGGGCCTGCCAAACAACAATGATGGCTGCAACGAAAAAAAATGGCTGGGCATTGTGGCAGGTGCCTGTGGTCCCAGCTACTTGGGAGGCTGAGGCAGGGGACTCGCTTGAGCTCAGGAGTTGGAGGTTGCTGTGAGCTATGATGCCATGGCACTCTACCCAGGGGGACAGCTTGAGGCTCCGTCAAAAAAAAAAAAAATCCTCTAAGAAAGGGTAGAGATCTCAGTAATGGGTATTAGATGTCCTCTCAGGATTGCTGGAGGCCCTGGCAACTTCACCTGGTTCCCTCCTCTCACTGTCCACCTTCCTCTTTGGTTATTGTCTGATAAGGTCACTAATTATGATTTTTTCTCATTCTCAGTTTCACCAGTATCCATCTGCCTCATGTCTTAATTTGTTAACCAGTCACCTGAAAACAATTCCTCATATCCTTGCCTTGCTGGATACC
>CAUYQV010194276.1:0-22381 GCA_963574575.1 Galagoides demidoff | reverse complement strand
ACTCTCTAAGGCAAGTTTTATTTGAATCCATCAGCAAGTATTTTCAAGGGCATCTTTACAGTTTTAAAGGCCAACATCAAGATACATTTGTAATAAACTACCATTTATTAACATCTATGTGCCGAGACAAGAGCAAATGCCTTGCATTTTTATTCACTTAATCCTCATTAAATATTGCAACATGAGACACAGATGATTGCCATCGCGATTTTTCTATCTTGAATGTTTGGACAAAGAGCAACTCGCCTGACGTCTGGCAATACACAAGCCCACCCCAGGCTGGGGTAGGAGCGTTGTCATAGGAAAAGGAAAAGGCCAGCAAAAAAGTATTTGGAACTCCAAATTTCTTAGTAAGATAATTTTGTACAAGAAGTAACTCCTGTGACTCCTGTTGACTGTCGACGGAGCTCCAGGATTCCGTGATAACATGTGAGCCTTTCCTGTCTGTACCAGGGCACCGTGGGCTCAATCAACTGAATCAAAATGATATCAGAAAAAATTCATAGAAGTCACTCTTTCTGTCCATTCTAAAACCTTTTTTTAAAAAAATATTTTTTTTAATTAAATCATAGCAGTGTACATTAATACTATCACGGCGTACAGTGTACTGTTTCTAAAACCTTTTTATCCTATTTTACTTTTGTTTTCTTTTTAGATGTTTCTTTTCCTTCTAGGAAATATTTTATTCTCTCCCTGCAAAGCTCACTGAAAAACATCTATAATAATGTAGGTTTGGTGGTGGTCAAGGCAAGCTACAAGCAAGACAGGAGGGGAGACCACTGTCAAGGTACTCACAAAGAACCCTGTCCAGTGTGGACGGCTTGATTTCAGGTGTGCTCCCCTGAGTGGCCGGCTGGATTTCAGGTGTGTGTGCTCCCCTGAGGGGCCGACTTGATTTCAGGTGTGTGTGCTCCCCTGAGTGGCTAACTTGATTTCAGGTGTGTGGGTTCCCCTGAGTGACACAGGTGTCAGCACACCAGCTGTGCACACGTCACTGCGATCCAGTCACAGCCTCTGAGCTTCATGCTGTTCATGTGTAAAATGGGCGTAACCTGACAAAAGGAAGTGTACAGGGAATTCTGTGGACCACTATCTTTACTGTCATCATTAACACCGGAAACCATCACATAGGGAATATAATGCCATTTTTTTGCACATCCAAAGGACGTCCTGCAAAGGATAGATTTAAAAAGAAAAACCTGTCCCCACTGTTGTTATGTCTATGCTACCTGCACACTGTATCAAAGATCCACAGCAAAAAGTGTTTTATGACTCATATTTGAAAAACAGAGTTTTGTTCAGTGAGAACACTTAATTTTTCCTGTCAGTCCCTCTCTCTGCCCCCCCTCCCCGCCCCCGTCCTGTAACAGGAAGGACTCAGTCCTTTTTCTATGTCACTACCTAAAGGGAAGGGGAAAGAACGTGTTCACAGCCATCATCAGAGAAGGATTTAGAACCTTGACCTTTTATGTCTGTGATAAATGTTGGTCTATTTTCTGCTCAGGGCTGGAAACGTCAGTAGGCTAAAATGACTTTTAAAGGAGGTGAAGTTGGAGGAAGTATTTATTAATGAACGTGTAATTTAAATTGGCTAGAAGAGGCTGTCATTAAACAAATTGCACATTTTCGCATACTGTTTCCTCTCCTGCCGCTGCCTCAAGCATGCTTTCTAGAAAAACAGTTTTGAAGAAGGATGCTTTGATGCCGGATTTCAGATTAGGACCCTGGGGCCCTGGATGAAGCTCTGTCTTCATCCAGTCACCCAGGCAGCTGAGGGGAAGCTGCAGAGGGGCTGGACCGGCCCCAGCAGCACTGCTGTCCGCAGGCCTGGTCTGTGCCAAGTCACCACGAGTGGTGACCAAACCACTGAGCAACATCTTGTCAGTGAGTCGTCCATTAGCTCCTTCCTATGTAAACAGTGCTCCCTGGGCAACCGTCTCACACATAGAGAAGAATGATTTCTGTTCCAGGAACCGAGCCACCTTGCGTAATTCCATTTTATTAGGATATGGGAAAAACATTTTTCTCATTGAACTCTATTTTCTTTGTAAATTGACCCTTACTCCATGAGGATCGAAAAATTGAATTATGTTACAGAAATGCATTTTTTGCACTCTCTCATCCTTATTTCATTTACAACAGCAGCAGCAGCAACCCCAGAGTGCACACAAGGCGCTGTCCGTGGGGCAGGAGCACAGAAAGAGGCCAGAGGCGCTCACATGCAGCGGCGCACACTGCACGGACCTTTGGGTTTTGTGAGTCTGGAGGGGCACTTGCGCTGCACACATCTCCGTCCCACTGGAATAGTGGGTGCTGGAAAATATTTTTTCCTGCATATTATCACTGAATTTTGCTCAATAAGTCTACTTTAAATCTTTTTCACTCAGTGCAAATGATTAAATATCACAAATCAATATTTATTGCAATGGCAGCTGCCATTTACTGACAGCCTTGCTGTGGCAGCCATGGTTCTAGATATTTATTATTTCTAAGCCTGTCCACTCAGGGACAGTGAAGTGAGGAACACCGGAGGAGAATGCGTGTTGTGCATGTGTGTGCATTTGTGTGTGCAGGTGCACGCGTGCACACCCCCACGTAGTAGGAGGCCACATATAACCCAAGGTAGTGAAAATCCTGCAGACGACTCCAGTGAAATGGCAGAGGCTCGTGAACAGCCACATGAACTCCACTCCCAGAAGACAGAAACTGCCTTTGTTTAGAAGGAAAAAGTCAATTACACAGCGTCCAGCTACCTAAGACAGCCTTACAGCCAAACAGTGGTTTCTGAGGAAAGTGATTTGGTGATGATGACAGTGGTTGATAACTTTCATCTTGATCATAAAGCTTGAACCTAGGTGAAGAGGAGTCCCCTCCATGGGGAGAGATGATGTTTCAGTTCTCTGCCACCAGACGATGTCAGTTCCTCTTGATAACAGGACAAAATAAAGAAGAGGTTTCTATCAGATTGAGGTAGGAAATTTGGTTGAGTGCTACTTTTTGGCTATCATGAATAATACGTAACACTACTGGAATGTTCACGTACAAGTTTTATGTGAACATGTGTTTTCGTTTCTTCTGGGGCATAAACCTAGTAGAATTGCTGGTTCACATGGTCATCCTACGTTTTAACCATCTGAAGAACAGCCAGATGGCTTCTCAACCAGCAGCACCAGTTTCCAATCTCACCACCACTACACAAAGGTGGCAATTTATCCACATCCTTGCGAAGGTGAGTTATGTTTCTGCTTTTTGATGGTAGTCATCCGTGTGGTTCCATTTGAATTTCCCAGACTGCTCATGATATAGAGTATCTTTTTATAGGTGTGTCAGCCATTTGCATTTCTTCTTTGGAGAAATCTGTATTGAGATGCTCTGGCCCTTTTCAACTTGAGTATTTGATCTTTATTCTTTAGTTATATGTTTGTTTTTTTTTAATATTCTACATACTAGTCAAACATGTGACTTGCAAACACTTTCTCACATTGTGTGGGTTGTCTTTTCACTTTCCTGACAGTGTCCTTTGAAGCACAAAAGTTTTCAAATTTGTTAGAGCCCAATTTATTTTTTCTATTGTGCTTTCAGTGTTACAAATCAGAAACCACTGTCTATCTCTCGCTCAGGAAGGTTGACACTTTTCTTCTTAAAGTTTTATAGTTTTAGCTCTTAATTTGGATCTTTGAATCATTCTGTGCTGGTTTTCATACATGGTGTGAGCTAGAGACCCAACTGCATCCTTTTGTACGTTATATCCAATTGTCAAAGCACTCTTTGTCGGTGAAATTATTCTCCTGTCACCGAATTATCTTGTCACCCTTGTCAAAATCAATTGGCTATAAATGTGATGGTTTATTTCTACACTTTCAGTTCTGTGAGATAGACTTATATTTAGTTCCTTATACCAGTACCACACTTTATTGATTACTGTAGCCTTGTAGGAAGTTTTGAAATCAGGAGTGGTGAGTCCTCCAAGTTTGTTCTGCAACTATTATTTTGGGGATTCTGCGTCACTGCACATCACGTGATGTTTCGGGTCACCTTTTCAGTTTCCGTTTCTTCTTTCCCCTTTGAATGCTATTACTGTTACATATGTTACATCTATATATGCTCTGAACTCAATAATACCTCATTATTATTGTATGTAATTTTATGAATTTAAAGAAGGTGAGAGAAGAAAAAACCAGCATACATTTATAGAGTTACATTTATCTTCTTAACATGATTTTCTGGTTTGAGAGTCTTTTTTTTTTTTCCTTTAAGCACTTTGAAAATGTAATCCCACCACCTTCAGGCCTGGGGTGTTCTGCTCCTTCTCATGAGAAGTCCGCTGTCCGTCATATTAGGACTCCCTTGTAAGTGATGAGATGTTTTTCTTCTGTTGCTGTCAAAATTTCATCCTTGTGACTGGCTTTCAGCATTTTTACTATGATGTATCTGAGTGTGGATCTTTCCGCATGTCTTTTTTTGAGTTCTTTTATATATCTGAATTCATCAAATTTGGAGAAATATGCGCCACTGTTTCTCTTAAGTTCTTTCTGGCCTTCTGCAGTGCCTTCCTCTGGACTCCCACAATGCTTAGCTGGCGCACTTGCCGGCGCCCTCCACCCTCTGAGGCTGTACTCATCTTTGTTCATTTTTTTCTACTTTTCATTAGCACAATAAGTATTGATCTGTATATTTACTGAATCTTTCTCCTACAAGTTCAAGCTACTGCAGTCCCCCTTTAGTGAATTTTCATTTCAGTTATTGTAATTTCAGTTCCAGAATTCCCATTGCACTCTATTATCCTACCACTGTACTGATGCCACTTGGTGATGCAGTGGTATTATGCCCTCCCTCACCTCTTTTAGCCTGGTTTCCTTTAACTTTTTTTTTTTTTTTTGAGACAGAGCCTCAAGCTGTCCCCCTGGGTAGACTGCCCTGGCATCACAACTCACAGCAACCTCCAATTCCTGAGCTCAAGCGAGTCTCCTGCCTCCACCTCCCAAGTGGCTGTGATCACAAGCACCTGCCATAATGCCTGGCTATTTTTTTTTTTTGGTTGCAGCCATCATTGTTGTTTGGTGGGCCTGGGCTGGATTCAAACCCGTCACCTTAGGTGTATGTGGCTAGTGACTTAGCCACTTGAGCCACAGGTGCCGAGCCCCTTTCTGAACACACGGATTGTTACTCTTTTGTTGCCTTTGTCTTCTAAATGCCAGGACACAGTGATGTGCCACATTGCCAAAGTCCCTCCCATTGTGACGCTACGTTTCTACTGAGTGACAGAAGACCAGGCAGGGGTCATCAAGCAATGAATCCTTGGGTCAAATCCTGCTGTCATCCAGTTTTAGATGATCCATGAGCTGAAAATTATTTTTACATTTTAAAATATATAATATGTGTGCATGTGAACGTGTGTACGTGCATGCATGGCATGTGTTTATACAGGTAGGAAATGCTAGGCCTTTTGATGAGAGCATAGCTCAGTTCTGCCTCTTGGCTCACAAAGCCTAAAGTGTAACCACCTGGCCCTTTACAGGAAAAGGGCGCTGACTCCCGATATAGACAACAGGGAGGGAAAAAGGAAGAGAGAAGCAAAAGGAGAAGTAACATGACGGCCAACACTGGTAAATGGTGAAACAGTGACACAGAACCAGGAGAAGGAGGATCATGGTGTGATCAGATAACACAGTTACGGGGGCAGCGTCAGGACAGTAGAGAGAAAGGGAGGGAACGACACAGGGAAACCCTTTTGGGAGAAAGCACATGGCCCCAAAAGAGCAGCAGGGACAGAGGTCGGAGGCAGTCGGGGCCAGATCAGCTGTGGCCTTACAGGCCAGATTGAGGGCTTTAGATTTCATTCCACGGATTCAGAGGAGGAGTGGCACCACCTGCTGAGATTTGTTGGCACTTGGTGTGGTTACTGGGTGGAGAACAGACTACAGAGGGGGAAAAGCGGGAACACAGACACTTTCACTATGGCCCAAGCCAGGGTAGAAGGACAGTGGCCTGGACTCAGGGAGAAGCTGGAGTGTCCTGTGTTTGGGTGGACTTTGACAGTACAGATGACGCCATTTGCAGACAGCCTGGGCATGAGAAATGAGAGGATAAAGAGTCAGCATGGCTCCTCCCAGGGCTCTGGCCCCGGGCAAGTGGGTGCATGGGGCACCATTTGCCTCCAAGGGAACATAGGAGCAAAGTTGGTTTAGGGGTAAATCAGGGATTCCATTGAAGTCATGTTTTGTCTGAGATTCTAATTCATCCTTTAAATGAAAACTACATTAGGCAGGTGGACTTTGGGTCTGGATTTCAGGGGAGAGGTCAGAACTATGGAGTCACCAGTGTGTAGGTGGTTTGACACCAGTGAGAATGGGTGAGATCTCCGAGAAAGTGGGTGGTAGAACCCAGACTGGAGGCCTGAGCCCGTGCACAGTCCAGCGCTTAGCAGTGTGGAGAGGCAGGGCTGCCCAGCATGGCCTCCTTGCTCAGAGATGCAGCGTGCCACGGTGCTTCTGGCTTTCATTCCCCCTCGTAAACTGCATAGCAGAAAAAATATAGTTTCATTCCTCTCTTTTGCTCTCTCTCTCTTTCCCTCTCTCTCAAAGGTCTAGCACAAAAAATGACCTTTTTAATCTAACAACCTATATGAAGAAAATTCTCCAGAAGTTACTGACAATGAAAAAGATATACACTTACATGGATTGAAACGGTAAAGTTTTTATCTTATCAATTCTCCACCAATGTCTATGTTTTATATGTATTTTCATTATAATAACAATTTTAAAAGGGCATTACTTCGGCTAGACCATGTATGTAATACCATTATAGGTAGGTTAGGAAGGACTGTTAGATTCCATGGACCCTCAGAATTTAAGTTTAGCAAACCTGCTGGAGAACACTGAGATTTTGGCTGCTTGCTATAAACCCTATAAACCAATGATGCATCCATAAAGAAAAATAGTGCCCAGAGAACTCCAACATTCACACCTCATCTTACATCAAATCAGAATCAAACAATGGGAACCATGTTTATATCAATGTTCTATTCCACACTAGCACGATATTTGTACTTCTAAGAGTTGGAAAACATTTTACTCAATCGTTATCCCAATGAGGAGCGAGAAAGAAAAAGTGACATTCCCTACATTTTTCATCCTTCATTTTAGTATTTTAAAATATAGGACAAATGAATTCTTTCAGTGAGGTCTATCTCCAAATGTGGATCCCACTTATGTGTCCCTGAAGACATAAAAATGATAGTATTTTCTTAGCCAGAGAAGGGATTGGTAAAGACCACTCTAAGTTAGTGGATGGGTTGTATGTCTAATAAGTTCTAGCAGCTCATCCTCTGAGCTATCATGGTTTGCCTCAGCTATAGCCATAAGCAAGAGACCTTTATCCAATGCCATTATTTTTTAGAATGTGACAGGAAGTCTATTTTGCCTAGAGTGGCAGAAATGGCTCACTTTCCATATTTAAAATAATACCTTTTTCTCATCAAAATACTATTAAATGATACAAAACAGTTCTAGTTCATTTTCTCTACAGTTAATACTCTCTGTGTTTTATGCCTTGAGACTAGTTTCATTGTAGATGTATCTATATATCTCACTTCTCATAGTATAACTCAGTGTTTCCATCTTCAGGGATTTGACTTGACGAAGATATTCTTAGATTATTAGGAAATCCTGTCTGTTTCTATTCATGTGCTTTAGAGGGCGCTCATCGCCCAAAACCAACAGCATGAAGAAAACAGATTCTTGGGCCATCAGTTGCTAATACCCATGGTGGTATACGTTTCTCATCCAAGTAAAATTGTATGTCATAGCAGTACTTGTAAACACAAAAATCACTTCACTTAAGAACTTGCTTCCTTATTCTTTGCTTTGAAAAATCTTGTAATGGGTATATATGGGGATTTACAATTAATAAAAATAACTAGCCAGGAAATGAGCCATGTGTTGTAAAAAATGAACATCCTGCCCATAGGCGGGAAGGGGTGACCGCTTAATGGAAAACATCTCAGAATCATAGAATGGGGGATATTGGAAAAATGAAAAGGGACAAAGAAAGCCAGTGGTACAGTTTTCCTTTGAAGACCTGAGAGAAAGAAAATAATATCAGAAAAAAAGAAAAATCAGAGACCATTAGGCCAGACAGAAACCTGCAGATGACAAGGTCCTGAACGCTCATTTCACACAGGAGGAAACGGAAGCCTGGAGAATGATGACTCAGTGTCACACAGGGCCCTGCCCCAGGCTCCTCTACGTGGGAGAAAGACGACAAGGAGATAGTCCAGTTATTTACCCCTTTGCTCTGCTCTTCAAAAGTCTGACATATTTTTATACAAAGGGAAAAGAGAACATCAGGAAACATCAAAGTCATGGACGGTTTGACCTGCAGCAAATAAGACTGATGAGTCTTCATAGATGTTTAAATGTCTAAAATTCTGCCTGATCTTGGTGAACAGGGAAGAGAAGGCCAGAGTAAGCCAAATGGCCAGCGGCTCAGAGCCTTCGTTCTCAGGGCCTCCTGACTTTCACCTAGTTGTTATTTTCTTAATTCTTAAGATAGGTCAATAGGCATTGAAAATTTCCAAAAGGTTACTTCAGGCCTCCCTTTACCCCAAACATTTAGGGTTATTTCTGAGTGTTCCCTCCATAGACAAATCTCAGTTCTAAACAATTCATTCACAAGTCATGGAAACAGGAGGAGAGAATGAGGTTAAGTTGGTAGGTACACAATCTCCACATGGTGACATAGGGCCATGTGCACCCTGTCCAGACCAGGCCTGGGCTGCTCGAAACCGCTGCCTCCTACACTTTGTCCTGGCATCACACCACAGGGCAGATGCTGCCATTAATCACACTTTATAGATCAGTGTGATTTATTAATCACACTTTGTAACCGCACAAGAAGTTAAAAAACAAAGTAGCCCCAAACAACCCAGGGTTGGTCACATAATCAAGCAGAGCTTGATAGGTCAGAAGCTGAAAGGCACAGTTCAAACATTCCAAAGAAGGATGAGGAAGGTTCTGCTCCCTGAGGGGGCTCTGGATAGAAATGAGAGCCCTAGGGTGACTGTTCACAGAGAAGTGATTCAGACCAACTCAAAGCATCAGAGGACACTGGAACCTGAGTAGTAAATCCCAGCAATCCCAGCAGCAACTAGTCTTGCCTTCAGGATAATGAGTAAAATTTCCCACTGGCTCAAGCTTTGCTTAAAGCTCAGTGATTCTCCACCTATGCATTTTTGGCAATAACACTGCAATATAAGATAATTCTGTGGAATGTGGTATTTATGATAAACTTGGTTCTTTGAGATGGAAGATATTGTATAAATGCGAATACCAGCAATGCTAAACTTCATAATGTGCTTTGGGGATTCTGGCTTTCACAGCTTTAATGGAATAAGCACTATTGACTTGGTCCCTAAATTGAAATTTTATTGCATGTGGAAGGAAGTAAATATTAAAGACTCAGTGTATTAAACTGCATAATTCAAGGAGATGTCTCATCTTGTATAAACAATGCTTTTTTCTTCTTTGCATTGAATTTTGAATTACCACTAGAAGAGAGTTTAATTCAAACTTATTAACCCATGATCCACTTTGATGAACATAAAAATTGAATTCCCTGTTTTAAAGTTATACAAAATTAAAAGTAAAGCATCTACTGTGACATGAGGCAATGGTACAATGGTATGAACTACACACACACTGACATACACACATAAATAATCAGTTCTCCTCAACAAGACACCCATCACCTCAATACTTCTCAAAGTGAAAACATCTGATTTTTAAAAAATATCAGACTTTTATCATTCTTGCCATTTTAATTAACAGTGCTATTTTTACATTAAGCAACTATACTAACTTAGTCTTATCTCTTAAGTTTTACTAGTTTTTTGCTCACAGAGTTTCTTTTATTGCCAACATTTTTCTCTTTTATTATAATTCCTTTTCATTTTACTGGAAGAAATCCTCAAGTGGCCATATCACAATACACATTCGAAAGTTGAATTTTTTAAGTCCGCACAGGGCTAAAAGTCTTTATTTTAACCTTATTTACAAATGGTAGTTTCACTTGGTGTAGAAATAGGACTGCAAAATGCTTCTTTAAATACTTTCAAGATTTTTGCTCTACTGTTTTCTGACATCTGGTGTTTGTCCATGAGAAATGCAAATCTGACTTTGACCCCCATAGCAATTAACTTAGTTTCTCTTTAGAAGCTTTCAGAATTCCCGTCTCTTTCCTTCATACTGAAATGTCGGCAGCACAGAGAGAAGTTAGCTATGGTTATCTGGATAACTGTTCAATAAATGATGTGAGCTTGTAAGTGGAATATCTCATCAATTCCTTGGTTTTTTTCAGGATAAAGAAGTGCCTATAAATTATGACTTTAAAGATGATAGGATAAAGATATTACCAGAAAGCAGGTAACGTATTTGATCAGGCCTTTGTTCACTCATGGCAACCTGGTGACCCAAACAAAGCATCTTCCTTCCCCCAGTTCTTCTACAAGCTTGGATGCTGCATCAGTAAAGCAGCTGAATGTCCTGTGAGCATGAACACTTTCAACATTTGCTTCTTCATACTCTGTCGGCTGAAAAATCACACCCTTGCTTTTATGGGCTGCACCAGCTCTTTCTTTTCCAAGGACTTTGAAGCTACACATGTAGGATGTGCTTTTATTATTACTCTTGAAAAATTCCCAGTGAAACATCAAACAGGGCTCAGCCATCCTCTTCACCCCTGATATAAACCAATGGCTACTCTCTATAGAAAGTAGTACTTCCTTTGTGAAATTTGAAAAATGTGTATCTTGAGTGAGCGTATGCCCCTTGGGAGATAATAAAATCTACAGGATACCCACAACTTGAGTGAGGCAAGTAATGTCATTATTCCTATTTGACAGATGAGGAAACGAAGAGTCAGAAAGAATAAGTAACTTTCCTAAGGTTACACAAATAGCAAGGGGTGTCAAAGCATTTGAAATCAAACAGCAATGGAACCAGAGTCCTGCTCACAACAATTATGTCACATTGCACCTCAACAATAATTCAGAGACCACCTGTTACGGGTACTGTAGGCTCAGCCGGGGAGGATTAATATGATGCTACTGCTTGGCATGGATTTGATGAGGAAGGGTGGAGCCGCAGGAATGGCAAACAGAATCTATCATATGAAAAAAGAAGCTACACAACAGAGAAATTATGTGAGGGGCGAGAAAGGAAAGTGGAGGCAGAGAAGGGAGGGTGAGAGCGGGGGTGGGAGAGGGAAAGGTGGAATCATCACCAGAATCATCTGAAGATTCGGCACAGGTGGAGTTTGGACATTCTGAGTTCACAGTGGCAATAAAAAAATAGATCAGAAACCCAAGGGAAGGTGGAGGGCAGCATCACTACTGGAAAGGAAAACCAATACTCCAGACAGAATGATTGACAACGTTTGATGCGCTGAAAGCTGAACAGCATAGATACGGAGAAAGGCATCCTGAGGAGAATCCCGGGGGACCTGCGTGCTTGGCCGTTGGCCATAGAAAAAGGTGTTTCCAAAGGACGTGGAGAGAGAAAAAAATAAAGTCACTGCCGTGTGATTCTCCAAGAATATTTCTCGCCCAGTAGACAAAAGTGGGCACCACAAAGAAACAGCACAGAAATCCACTAGAGGATAGAAAATACTCCTGAGACCAGCAAGTATTTTTGGTTGAGCTGTAAATTTATTTTTTATTTTTTGATATTAAAACCCATATTTATTGGGAGGCACCTGTGGCTCAAAGGAGTAGGGCACTGGCCCCACATGCCAGAGGTGGCAGGTTCAAAGTCAGCCCCAGCCAAAAAAAAACCCAAACCCATATCTATTTAATCGCTCTCAACATATTACAGTTTAAATATGCCCAAGAAGTAGACATAAAAATTTAGTCACCTACTTAACTACCTTCATGAATAGACAACTGGTTGAAGAACCTTAAGAAGAAAACTCTCTTGATTCCAGAGACCTTCTATAACTTTGTGTAAATAAGAAAGACCTCATGTCATTTCCTAACAAATCACATTAGTGAAGTCAGGTTTTCTCCTTTCTCACCCACTACTGTAGTGGGTTTGCTCCTAAATAAGAACATATAAGCTAATGCTTTTAAAATCCCTTCTGGGCCGGGTGAGGTGGCTCATAACTATAATCCTAGCACTCTGAGAGGCTGAGATGGGTGGATTGCTTGAGCTCACAAGTTCAAGACCAGCCTGAGCAAAAGTGAGATCCCATTTTTAATAAAATAGAAAAACTAAGGCCAGAGGATCTCTTGAGTCCAAGAGTTGGAGGCTGCTGTGAGCTGTGATGCCATGGCAATCTACCCAGGGCAATAGCTTGAGACTCCATATCTAAATAAATAAGTAATTAAATAAAATCCCTTCTGTTGGTTACCCTAGTGTTCCATCTTACAGAGATTAATTTTAAATTATTAGGCTTACTGCCATTCTTCTTTGTCTTATCATAATACATAATACCTGTCTTATAGGGTTGTTGGGATGGTTAAATGAGTTGCTACATTAAAAAGCCTTATATATAGGTACTCATGTACATACTTGTTATGTCTTGAAAAAACAGAATAAGGTGAGGATAGAATATGGCAGCCTATACCTGGAGACAGCTCTAAAATCAGCACCAAGACCTTTCCATAGATTCGCATCTAACCTACATTTCTCCTGACCGGCCGTTATGCTATCATGAGGTTCTGTCAAATATTCTTATGGAAAAGTCATGTATTTTATTCATTGGCTCCTGGACTTTTGCCAAGGAGGCACAGCAGCTCAATAGTTCCCACACCTAATTTTGAAAAATCAGGACATTTCCAGCTCCTGGTCATAGGTCTCCATTTGGTTTTAGCATCACAGCCCTAGCAACTAGCACGGAACCTTATTATCTTCTCACTCCTCTGGGGCTTCAGTTTTCTCTTGATTTTTCTACTGTGTTTTCCAGTGTAAAAATGATTATATGCAGCAGAAAGAAGCTGAAAGCACTCAGAGATTTCCTAGTTTTGCTTTCCTTTTATCACTCTTAGACTGTCTTCATCAAATTACACACTCAATAATTCATGCCTATTTTCACATGCCAAACTTTTTTATAAACTTTACTCCTTCTTGTCATTTTGTGGCTAATTCCACTCTCTCATCTACAGCAGAACTTCCACAATTGACCACCTCTTTTAAGATGACCTAATTTTCAGACTGGGCAGGCATCACACATATATATCAATAGCAGTATGTAGGCTTAGTTCCTTATGTTGACCGCCTCCACATGCTGACCAGTTTATTACAGTTCCTTCCATGGTCAACTTACAGAGGTTTTTTGTATATATTCACTCCTAATTTTTTTTTTTTTAAAGAAGGTCTTGGTCTGTAACTCTGGTTAGAGTTCATTGGTGTCAGCATAGCTAAATGCAAACTCAAACTCCCAGGGTAAAGTGATCCTCATGCCTTAACCTCCTGCATAGGTGGGACCATAGGGCCACCATGTCCTGCTATCTTTCATATGTTTTGTAGAGACGAGGTCTCACTATGGTCCCCAGAATGATCTCAAACTCCTCGTCTCATGTGATTCTCCTGCTTCAGCCTCCCAAAGTGCTAGAATTAAAGGTGAAAGCCACTATCCCAGCCTCATTAAAATTATGAACTACTTTTATCATTTTACTAAAATCTCTTTTAAAATCAAATATTCTATTCCATCACCATATCTGGTTCCATAGCTTAACCCTTTTAACCAGAATATTTCACAACTGTACAATCAGAGCATATTTTACTATTCACAACCTCCATCCCAAATCCATTTTAAATATAGTAGAATCTTTGCAAACTGACCACCCAAGGGACTATACTAAACTGGTCAAAATACAGAACTAGGTCTACTGCACTGACATATACATATGGTACACGTCCAGTCTATGAAGTTTAGGTCAGCTTACGGAGGTGATCGATGTAGGGATGTGGTCAACTATGAAAGTCCTACTGTGTGTAAAATATATACAGATGGTGTCAAAAATGCATACCCAATTTAAGAAAGGAAAAGATTGTATTAAAATTGTTAATACTTAAGTCACACAATTATGAAAGATACAAGGTACCATATATACAATATACAAGATAACAAATGTTTCGGTATATACTGAATATTGCAATTTTAATACAGTTTTTTTCCTTTCCTAAAATGTGTATACATTTTTTGCACACCCTCTGTATATACAACTTAAATTTTTAATGTATATATACAAATATATATTTAAAATGTTCATATAACAAACTAAAATATAAATAGCCTAAAAAATACATTTCCACTCTAAATTTATTTCTATTATTTTTGTCAATGAAATGGAAGCTTTAGTGTCTGGTCTTTCACCTTTATGTACTATTAACATAAAACTGGATGGTATCAATTTGCATTATCTTCTTCATATAATCCAACAGAATCCGTAACAACCAGTCTAAAATTATTAACAACCAGTCTAAAAATCAGATGAATTAGGAAAAAAAGAAATAAACAAGGTAAATGGTATAACCATTACCTTAAAATTGAATTAAGTATTTATGAAACAGATAATTTACATTAATTAATATTACTGGGAGTTTTCAGTTAAGGAATATTTCTGGTCCATAGTAAAGTCATCAACCCTATTAAACAATCCTTCAATGAATTGGAAATGAAGACTTAAGATTCTTTTTGAAATGGCAATGAACCTTTTATAAATGAACCTATTTTCATTATTTATTTTATTTAACCTCTGCAGCATTTGAGAAAAGGTTTACTGCCAACTTCTTGAAATTATCTTCTTTGTTACTTCTTTCTGACCTCCTTCTATTTCTTTTTTTCTTTTTTTTTGCAATTTTTAGCCGGGGCTGGGTTTGAACCCACCACCTCCAGCATATGGGGCCGGCACCCTACTCCTCTGAGCCACAAGCACCAGCCCCTCCTTCTATTTCTTCGAACATCCTCTTCATTTGGTGCCTCTTCCTTTAGTACCTACAAATGAATGAGTCCTTTCTGAATTCCTTTATTTCTACCCACTTTAGAAAACCAGAAATTCACAGTGATAAATATTGCACCTTCAGTATATTTGCAGATTCTTTTTCAGTACACATTTCAAGGGATGAAAGTTGCTAGTATTTAAAAAAAAAAAAAAAAGAGCGAGGCCAGGCATGGTGGCTCACCCTTGTACCCTTAGCACTCTGGGAGGCTGAGGCAGGTGGATTGCTTGAGCTCATGAGTTCGAGAACAGCCTCAGCAAAAGCAAGACCCCGTCTCTAGTAAAAATAGAAAAACTGAGGCAAGAAGATGGCTTGAGCCCAAGAGTTAGAGGTTGCTGCGAGGTGTGATGCCATGGCACTCTACCCAGGGCAATAGCTTGAGACTATCTAAAAAATAATAATAATAAAATAAAATAATTAAAAATTTTTAAAAAGAGCAAGAGAAAATGATCTACCAAGCTAATAAAGAATACAACCTCTGCTGCATGGGGCAATCTCACAGTATAGCACTTAGGGAAACAAAGGCTGCTAGCCGCGTTGGGAAGTGCTCTTTCAAAGGTGCTGAATAGGAACAAACTTCTTGTTTGAGATCAAGTGCTGTGTGTTCAACTTAAGTGTACTCTTCTTTGGTCTTCTTGGTTGTTACAAGGTTTGTTCCTTCCCTGATCTGAACTTCAGCAACAGTTTCAAGAGATAAAGTCTGTTTTGTTACACTTCATACCCAATAGCTCATCGCCCTGTCTCCATACTGCCATAGGCAGTACGGTACATAGGGATAAATCTCGCTTCTCGCGCGAGAGTTGCGAGCTTTGAGCAGGTGCTCCGGAAAGCTTACCCCTCATACGCTTGCGCACCAGCGCTGAGTGACGGCAATCAGCGCCTGTGTAACCACAGCGAAGATGGCGGCTACATTCTCCTATGTTCCCGTCTGGGTATTTTGAGCAATGAATTGAGATGGAAGTTGAATAGCAAACTTAAAAATAGGTAAGAATTAAGAAAAGAGAAACAGTAGTGAATACTTCCTCAAGAAGTTTAGTGCTGGGTGGAAGGAACCAAGAACTAAGAAACTTCCTTGTGTGTTTCTCTTTCCAGAAACCAAGGCACTATTTGTGCGTTAAGAAAAGATAACTTTGTTCTTAGCTTATTTATTCACTTTAAATCAAGGGAAACTAGAATGCTTTCAGCAAAGGATAACTAACATAAACATGCATTAAACATGCATTGAAATAAATAATGTTAAGATGTGGTAGAATCTTCTAAAATGCTCACAAAGAATGTCAGAACTAGAATAGAGGCCTAATAAGTCATACTTTAAAAGAAAAGAGAATACAAAATAGAATTGCATTGTTATCATTTTTTGAAAGATTAGGAAACAACACGAATATCAGGAAACGGAATGAGAGATACTAGATCTGGAGTAATCAATCTAACAACAAATGAAAACTGACTAACTGCAGCTTGCCAAAAAGCAAAGTAAGTATAGTTTAGAAGCAAAATCGAAACATCATGGATTAAACAAGAAAAATAAAAATATTCTTTTTTGGTAAAAAAGTACCACCAAAAATACATATTTTTAAAGGTGTGAATTTCATTGTAAAACAAAACAAAAAAATGATGTGCGTTCCTGAAATCAGAGGCACAATAAAACCTTCTCTTAGAATAATGTCATTCAACACAGCTCTGGAAGCTCTTGGTATCAATTAATATAAAATTTTAAAGGGAGAAAAATAAGAAGTGCGGTTTACAAGTGATTATATGGGATCAGGTAAAAATCACTACTACAGAGAATAGAGAATTTACTGGGTGTCTAGATACAAGATAAATATACATCCCCCAAATATCTCTATATACTATTTGTAATCAGGTAAAATTCATATTGAAAAGAGGATGACCTATTCACAAGAGCACAAAAAGCTACAAAAAATTCAGAATAAACTTATTAAAACTATGTAGGAACTTTTCAGAGAAAACCCTAAAAGCTTGCTGACTGATTTCATTGTAATTTTTCATAAACAGAGAAATCTAACATTTCTAGATGAAAAGGCTACAGGAATACATGTGGAAACCTGAAAAAAATAAAAAAGCTATCCCATAGCCTATGAAGAAAAACAAACAGTCAAAAAGAAACCAAAGCAAAATAAGAAAAAGAAAAGTAAAGTATATAAAAAAGAAAGGTGGTAGTGATCTTGCAAGATACAGGAAGAACTGCAGAATACATCAGTCGTGACCGTCAAGTTATTGAGACAAGGACACAGAGACAAACTCCTGGACAAAAGAACTCGTTTAGTTTGGCCCAAGATGTTAAAAAGCAATAAGGTGTGACCAAGGAGATATCATAATATAATGGATGAAAGAAAAACAGCTCATCAACAAGAAAAAAACCCCACAGGTTCACATGTTACATTATGAACATCTATTATTCCTTAAGTTCAGGGTGCTGGGTCACCTCTGTGCTTTTGCTCTGCATTTTACCAGCTTTGGTTGAGCACCATCATTATAGACAGAAGTGCACAGGATCCCCTTGGGGCAGATGTAGCAGCAGTCTGTCCCTCATATGACATACAAAGTTCTCTACATCTATGCTGAACTTTTCAACCTGTAAAGGGCTACAGGTGTCACAGTGATGTGTGGGTTCCCTGCCCCTCCAACACTACAGCACTTCCTTGGGAGAGGGTATGTGACCCGGGAGCATTGGAAATAGGCGTCACAATTCTCGGGCTCTCCTGCCCGGAACAGCCTGGGGTGACTATGAAGACAGATGCTGTGGCATCACATTTTCAAACTCCTTGTCTCTCTGCCTAGTGAGTGCTCCCATGAAGAAAAAATAAACAGCAAGCAATACAAAGTGTGCTTTGAGGCAACAGAAAAGCGAGTTTTCCAAATCCACTCTCAGCTGGTGGACTGTATTAGCTATAATTTCTTTGAATTCAGAAGACAATTGAGCTCACCACCCTCTATTTCATGGGCAAAGAAAGATAGCAAGAAATGAAAGTATTATATTCGTCACCGTGTGAGGGAACACCCACAACAGGCCATGGGATTGGCATGTTTCTCTTTTTCTTCATAATAATATTCTTGATTTGAGCTTCTGTAGGCTCCCCCTATATTGTTCATTTCCCAATCAAGTGAAATAAAATCACAGTGTCACCGAAGAGAGAAGACAGTAGCTATAACTGCTAATTTACACAGGAGATGAAAGAAACATTTTTCATGAAAACTTATAAAAAGCAAACCTTATTTAAAGACAAGTTTGAAATTTTTCCCATTATTCCTCAGCAACTGAGAGATCTGTCAATTCTCTCTCCTATGGAGTTTGCCTCCTTTTATGTTCGTTTCTATCAGCTGATGAAGAACAGTGCTCTTTAATAGAAGGATTTTCCTCTGTTTATCAATAAAGCATTCAAAATCTCTCTCACACTCTTCCAGGAAGGCCCCTCAGTGCAAAGTACTTATGTCTTCAGAGTCCAGGTTCTGACTTCTCCACAATCCTTCTGCCTCTTTAAAGGGTAGACTCTGTTGTTGATATTGCCTTTCTGGATAGACCCACTGTTTGCAAAATGCACTCCTAAATAGTCCTCTCAACATTTTTTTCCTCAACATGTTAATAAAATTTACTAGCAAAGATCTGAAATAGTAATTGTGTTAAGTACTGTACTTATCAACATCAAAATCCAACACTGCAAACTGTCCTCACAATTATATCCCTGAGCTGAGTGCTTCAATGAAGACTAGTTTATGCTTGTTCTCCAGCAGATCTGACTAAGTGAACAGGCTGCAATGATTTCTTGCTCATATTTTATCTTTGGCTTAAAAATTTCATTGCTCACAACAAACACACTGCTGTGTCTACCTTCCTATGACGATGAGGTTAAAATAAGTTCACAGAAATATGTCAGGTAAGATTATGCTAGAAACTAGAAAAATATGGACCTGGGGGAACAAAGAACTGTCAATCTTTGGTATTTGCTCTTGTGCAGTAGTCAAAGTTTTGATGTAACTCAGTATTACTTTTGTGAATGATGACAGAGGTAGCCTTGTAATGGGAAGACACATCTGATAATATGTGGGTATTTTCAGAGTTGTCATGAGGTACGGTGTGTCAAAAAACTGCAGTTAACTTGAAGAGAGTTCAGAAGAGCTAGAGGAAGAGATTTGTGAATGGCGAGTCAAGATGGTGGGAGGATATTTAGGAGCCCAAGGGTTGCGGTCAACCACTAGGAGCTCCTAGTGGAAGATGTGGGTTTGGGACTCTGATAACTGATTAACAGTAAGCAGGTACATAATTACTAAGTACATACATAATCGACAGGTGTGCTGTGCGTGGTGATCAGAGGAAGAGGGAGAGCGTGCTGATGCAGGACATACTTATTGTTCTGTCCATGTGTGGAGAGGGTTTTCCTGCTCCATGCAGGGCACTGTACTAGATTTGAAGACTATAAAGAAAAATAAGGACACAACAGCCCTTGCCACTGAAGAACTTCATTCTGATGAACATAGGAAACACTATGAAGAAAGCCCTTTCACAAAATCCCAGTTTCATTTTTTTAACTTTCAAGCAAAATACGTTGTCTTCTATGCTATCAGTCTTACACTAATGAGCGCTGGGGAAAAAAGTGTGACCAGCGCCTTCATAAGCCATGCCCTTTCCATTGGGGAGATGAACCAGAGAGAGATGTGCACAGTGATTATTTAATAAAGTAGAAAAAAAGTGGACATACCACAAACATATCCCTTGGGGTGGGAGGAAAGAGTTGGGGGATGGCACAACCAGCATCAAACACTCCACTTGGCTCAGCATGGCCAGGTGGGCCCAGGGTGGCAGCTGCCTTCTGCTGTTTGATGTACAAGAGAATTCAGCAGCAAGACCACTGACCACGTTCTTAGTGAGGTACGATTTTGGAGGCTGGTAAGACTTTGCTTAAACAGACAAGGGATCAGTTTGGACTTCCATCAAACAGTCCTCTGTGGCCTGGAAAATCACCAGTTATCGTATTCCCAGAACTCACTTTAGAAACTCCACAGAGAATCAATGAGAGGGCTAGAAGGGCCAGTCACACGGGCTGAGGGATCCTGGACAAGGAACATAGGCAGTTCCTTTACTTGGTCTAAATGGGAGAAGGAGTGAGGTCACAGAGCTGCTGTAGGAACCAACATATAGTGGTAGGCTGGATAGCTACTCCACAGAGGTGGTCCATCCTAATCTCTGGAACCTGGGACTAGAGATGTGATTAACGCATTTATGCCAGAGGTTGAAATGTTTAAATTTTTTGCGTGACTTTTTCACAAGCTCCCAGCATGCCAGTACCTGCAGCAGACCTAACTCTGAGCACCATGTGATAACATGTACCTCAGGAGGCGGGCACATGTGAAAAATCAGACCTCAGCGATGACCCTGAGCAGTAGGTATAAATGACTCTCATGGCCCTACCCATCCAATAATGGACTGCGAGGGATACGCAGGTTAAGTTAAGGCTCTGGAGGTGGGGAGATTACCCTGGATCGTTCAGGCGAGCCCAGTGTAATGACAGGGAGAGAGGAGGGGGGCAGGAGGGTGAGAGTCTGAGGGAGGGAAGATGATACAACAGCAGAGTCAAAAGGCAGAGAGAGAGAGACAGAGAGAAAGAGAGAGAGGGACTGGAAAATCCTGTCCCACTGGCTTAAAGATGGGAGAAGGCTCTAGCAGCCGAGGAGTGCAGACAGCCTCTGGAATCTGGAAAAGCCCGGGAAACGAGTTGTCTCCTAAAGGCCTCCAGAGAGGCCATGCTAATACCTCAGGGAGACTGATTTTGGACTTCTAGCATCTAGAACTATTAGTTAATAAATCTCGTTAAGCACCCATTTGTAATGGCTTCTTACATTGGCATTAAGAGTCTGATATAATAATATACACAAAAGCACTTAGCAGAATACCTTGACACATTATGAGAACACAAGGAAATATTAATTGCTTTAGTTCTTTCTTTCCCAAATGAAATAGGACCAAATTTTAGTGGCTCAAATCTAGAACAGTTTCAAAATCACTTCACCTAGTAGCATAAATGATTTACCTAATTCATTCAATAAAACCCTAATATTTCACCTGTTAGCATAGAAATGAATACATTCACTAGCTACCCAACCTTGGGCACACAAGGGTCACTTGCATGTTTCACTGACGTTTGCAGAGAGGAAAACTCTTTTGCATCTAAGGACAGCCAGGATGCATACTGCTTCACCAGCCCCCCCACCCCAGAAGGGTACAGAACCCAGGGACAGCGTGGGTCCTCTGTGCCCCAGTCAACTGGCACTTACTACTGGAATGCACATTCTGTCAAGCTCAATCCATAGGATGGGTCCAGATTAAGGTAGATGGTCCAAAAGTTCTTTGAAGTCCTTTAAAACACGGCCAACATATAAATTTAAAAGGGTTCATTTTCTATCTTTTAAGAAGAGTTTTATTCCTACAGAGGCGATGCTTATTTCCACCGGCCAAGCAGCTCAGAGACAGGTCTGTTGTTTTGCTCTGAATCCAGGAGGCATCAATTCCTCAGAGTCCAGCACAGACTCTGGAGGACCCACGGCGGGACCGTGTTTTCTCAGGTGTGATGGAGAGCCATCTGCCACCCTAGTCGGTGCTCAGCAAGAGCAAACGGTTGTGACTGTCACTGCAGGATGTGAAACGTATGACAAGAGTCAAAACTCAGAGAGCTGAACAGCTTCTGTCTTCAAAAGAAAGGTGGCCTCAGTCTAATGCTATCCGTTCCTTTTCCTGCCTGGGGAAAAATGATGATTTTTGTGGTTGATGCTTGAGGGCACTTTTAGGGCAAGAATGAAACTCTGAGAAACTGTTCACCAACATTTTTCATTCCCTCCTCCATAAAAATCATGTGGTACAAAGAGCTGCTTTATTCAAACCTACTTTTTAATCTCCAGAAATTCACCTCATTTCTATTCATGAAAAATATCATAAAGCTGAAAGAAACAAAGTACAAAGTTCAGCAATTTTGGAAAGACTTCGGAATCTGCAGACACTTCCCCTACAGTCCCCACTGTTTACGACCCTCCCAGGCTGACAAGGAGCAGCCCCTGGGCTCACCTGACACTTGGATTCCTCACCAGGGATCGAGGGCAGCAGGAAGCAGGGACGGGAACAAGCCAGGAAGTGTCCAAGAGAGGGGTCTCATAACCTCTGGGAGCATCAGCTTGCTCTTAAGCAACTGCCAAAATTTAACATTATTTGGATGACATTTATTATCTAAACAGGGAGTGACAGAAAGCATTTTCTGGCTGCTCAGCACACACCCTGCTGAGTGAAGAAGTTCCAAGGACATTACTGCTGTGTACATTCGGAGCTGCAGGTGAAGGAAAGGTAGTTTGTGGTCTGGGGAGAGTAAGAAGTGACA
>CAUYQV010194273.1:0-15200 GCA_963574575.1 Galagoides demidoff | reverse complement strand
TTGAGTTCTTTGGGGATTCTCCATACTTCTTTCCAAAGAGGCTATATTTGTTTAAAGTATTACAGACTAATACTTGACAATTGACAATATGATTGACAATTGTTTTTAAGTATTACATTTCATTGATAGTTCTTTTGAAGTATTACAAACTATTATAGCCTCTTTGGGAAAGAAGTATGGAGAAACTTACAAGAGTTTGAAAGTTCTCTTTTTTTTTTTTTTTTTGATACAGAGCCTCAAACTGTCACCCTGAGTAGAGTGTGGTGGCATCACAGCTTACAGCAACCTCCACCTTCTGGGCTTAAGCGATTCTCTTGCCGCCACCTCCCAAGTAGCTGGGACTACAGGTGCTGGCCACAATGCCCAGCTTTGTTTTGGTTGCAGCCATCATTGTTGTTGGTGGGCCCAGGCTGGATTTGAACCCACCACCTTAGGTGTACGTGGCGGGCGCCTTAGCCGATTGAGCCACAGGCACCAAGCCATAATAATTTTTTAAAAGAAGCTTAGAAAGCCAGTGCAGTGGTTCTGCACCTGTGGCTAAGGCGCCAGCCACATACACCCAAGGTGGCAGGTTCGAATCCAGCCCTGGCCCGCCAAACAACAATGACGGCTGCAACCAAGCCGTGAGCTGTGATGCCATGGCACTGTACCCAGGGGGACATGAGGCTCCTGTCTCAAAAAAAAAAAAGGAAAGAAAGCCAGTGCAGTAGCACATACCTATAGTCCCAACTATTCAGGAGGCTGAGACAGGAGGATGGGTTGAACTTCAAGGCTCGTGGTGCACTATGATTGTACCTGTGAATAACCATTGCACTCTAGTCTATGGGACATATTAGGACCCCATCTGTATAAAATAAGTTAATTAATTAAATGCAATAAAAGAGTCTTAGAATGTGATCTCCGTAATTCAAGCTGACTCCTAGGGCCTTGGGTCTCTGCTGTTTTCTCCTTCTCACCACTACAAGGCACAGGTCACAGCTGGTCCAAATGGCCTGTCCTTCAGGTGGACTAGAGAAGTCCATGGTCGCTATCTCCCAAAGGCCATGGCCAGGGTTCGCCCACTGCACTTCAGGGAATATAGAAATCTTCAGAATGCAGATACTCTTTAACTTACTGTAGGGCTATATCCCCCCAAAACTCATCATAAGTTGAAAATATCATAATTTGAAAATGTATTTAATATACCTAGGCTACCAAACATCATAGCTCAGCCTAGCCTACCTTATTTATTTATTTATTTATTTTGAGACAGAGCCTCAAGCTATCCCCCTGGGTAGAGTGCTGTGGCATCACAGCTCACAGCAACCTCCAACTCCTGCGCTCAAGGAGCAGCTGTGACCTGTACCTTGTAGTGGTGAGAAGGAGAAACAGCTCCTGCGTCAGCCTTCCAAGTAGCTGGGACCACAGGTGCCTGCCACAACGCCCAGCTATTTTTTGGTTGCAGCCGTCATTGTTGTTTTGGCCGGCCCAGGCTGGATTTGAAACCTCCACCTTAGGTATATGTGGCTGGCGCCTTAGCCACTTAAGCCACAGGCGTTGAGCCAGCCTAGCCTACCTTAAACATGTTTAGAACATTTACATTAGCCTACAGTTGGGCAAAATCATCTAAACAGAAGCCTGGGTTTTTTTGTTTTGTTTTGTTTGAAACGGAGTCTCACTCTCTCTCCTTGGGGTTGAATGCTGCAGCAGTGTCATAGCTCATAGCAACCCCAGACTCCTTGGCTCAAGAGATCTTCTTGCCTCAGCCTATCAAGTATGTGGGACGACAGGTGCCCACCCTGACACCTGGCTATTTTTAGTAGAGACAAGGGTCTCACTCTTGCTCAGGCTGGTGGTCGGTGGTCTTGAACTCCTGAACTCAAGTAATCCACCTGCCTCAGCCTCCCATGGAGGATTATATGCATGACCACCATGCCAGCCACAGAAACCTATTTCATAATAAAGTACTGAACATCTCGTGCAATTTATTGAATGCTGTGCCAGAGTGAAAAATAGAATGGCTGTAGGAGTATTTGAAATATAGTTTCTACTGAAGACATATGGCTTTTGCACCATCATAACCTTTGTATTTGGGTAGGTCCTTTAAATCTCTTTTCTTTTTTTCTTTTCTTGAGACAGAGTCTCACTATGTCACCCTTGGTAGAGTGCCGTGGCATCACAGCTCACAGCAACCTCCAACTCTTGGGCTTAAGTGATTCTCTTGCCTCAGCCTCCCAAGTAGCTGGGACTACAGGCACCTGCCACAACGCCCGGCTATTTTTGGTTGCACTTATCATTGTTGTTTGTCAGGCCCGACCAGTTTGAACCCACCAGCCTCTGTGTATGCGGCTGGCGCCGTAACCACTGTAGTATCTATGGGCGCTGAGCCCATATGCTTAATTTTCAAGAACCTTTTTTTGTTCTCTGTTCTTTCTTTTTGGAGTATCCTAGTCTCATTTTATGAGTTCAAGGTCTTTCCTTACTTGATATATTTGTTAATTTTTAAAACTGTTTTCCTATTTTCTGTTTTCTCAGCATTCTACATGCTGTTTCCCACATCAGTCATTTCATTGACAATTCTTTTTGTGCCTGTTCTAGAGACTAGAATTATCCAAACACCACTATCAAGAACTGAGGCAATTTCTTTCTCCTTCACCTTTTTGAACAAGCTAGCTTTGGGACTATGTCTTGTCTCTTATTCCCAACGTGGCTGCCACAATTTTAAGAATCACAGCTGTGATGAATGAAGCAAAAATTTTCCAGAAGCTTCCAGAATTCTTCAGCTTCTGCTTCATTAGCCAATTATGTAATGTGGCTCTTTTAACAGCAAGAAGGTCTTAGAAAGCGAATATTTTTCTCCAGAATCGATGGTGGAGGGGGCTGAGGAGAAGGGAGATGAGACTTTCACTCTTACCACTGAATCTTCAATGCCCAACACAGCCTTGGGTCTCAGAAGGCGCTTAATAAATATTTACTGAATGAAGAAATCAATGGCCAATGCCTGAAGCCCATCCCTGGACCCCAACTTAGCTCTGTTTCCTAGGATGATTAAAATGTAAATCCTATGGGTGGTGCCTATGGCTTCAGTGAGTACGGTGCCGACCCCATATACCAAGGGTGGTGAGTTCAAACCTGGCCCCGGCCAAACTGCAACAAAAAAATAGCTGGGCGTTGTGGTGGGCACCTATAGTCCCAGCTACTTGGGAGGCTGAGGCAAGAGAATCACCTAAGCCCAAGAGCTGGAGGTTTCTGTGAGCTGTGTGATGCCACAGCACTCTACCGAGGGTGACAAAATAAGACTCTGTCTCTAAAAAAATAAAATGTGAATCCTTTAATTTGGCAAATGCTGTGCTAATATTATCAGAAATTACTGTGGGGTAGTAATTTTCTCAGTCTGAGTTCTGAATTATTGAGAGATAAAAGGTTAAAGGGGGCATGGATTGCTATATCACCTTCACTGCTGATAAAGGTCAGGACTGAGGGTGTGGCTTAGATGAACTAGGCCAACAACCAACTTCCTAATACCATACCCAGAATTAGATCCACCTGTCTGGTCACAGGCAGTGCTGAGATAGAGGGCCTCACTGCGAGGGTGGCTGCCTGACAGCTGTGTTCACAGCTGGCCTGCTGGCAGGAAGGCCCCACCCAAAGGAAAGCAGGAGGTGGACAGAGCTAGGCTTACACTGCCCTCCCCAGCTCAACAACCATCTCCACCTTCCAGGAAAGGCCTGAGGGAGAGAAGAGAGGCCAGAAGGGTGTGACGTTAATGGATGAAACAAGTAGAGAAGTGCCTTTTCCTGATCCCCTAAATTATCACAATTGTATTGTTTCCCTTTCTCCACATTAAAAGAGATCATGTCAGCAACAGCTCAGTGCCTGGCACTGAAGACAGCAGGTGCTTAATATACATTAGCCTTTTTTCCTCCTCTTTCCCGTTCAAAGTATCTCTTAACCAGGGTAGAGAGAGATTAGCCTTCCCTTCTTCCTGAAGCATAAACTTCATTTCTCCTTGCAATTGCTCAATTTCTCTTCCTGTGTTGCAATTTCCCCAAACATGTGACTTTCATTTGGCAACTCTCACCCTGTGGCGTTGGGGACACCAGAGTTACGGCTCACGCACGTGTCGCATTCCTGCACCACAAGTCAAATGACACTTTTTGGCTAGACCCACTTCCTCCTGTCTCTGCTGGGGGTCTCCTTGCCCTACCCAACTCTACAATTCACCTACCTTCTTTGTACTCCCGTTTGGTGGCTAGACCCACTTTCTCCTGTCTCTACTAGGGGTCTCCTCACCCTCCCCAGCTCTATGATCCACCTACCTTCCTTGTGCCCCAGTTTTCGTAGGTGGAGGCCATTTTTTTTTTCTTGAGACAGAGTCTTACTCCATCACTCTGGGTAGAGTACTGTGGCAGCCTAGCTCACAGCAACCTTGAACTCTTAGACTCAAGAGATCCTTTCGCCTCAGCCTCCCGAATAGCTGGGACTCTAGGCACCTGCCACAACATCCGGATAGTTTTTCCATTTTCAATAGAGACAGGATCTTGCTCTTACTGAGGTTGGTCTCGAACTCCTGAACTCAAGCATTTCACCACGTCAGCATCCCATAATGCTAGGATTACAGATGTGAGCCACCTGGCCCTGCCTAGATTTTTTTTTTTTTGGCCATCCAGCATTTGAACTCCTTTCTTATGTTTGGGGGAGCCACCACTTTATGGTTTTATTGGGAGGAGACATCCACCTTCTTCTAGAAAAACCAAAATGCTCCCTTTTCCCTTTCCCATCCTCCCTTTCACAAGAGGCTGGGTGTGCAACCCAGGCTGACCAATCAGAAGGGCCTGTGCCAGACTTTGGGGGGAGGATTGGGGGTGGCCGAGGGAGGCCAAGACTCCCCAAAATGTCCACCATTGATTAGGGGCAGAGGAGCAGGTCTGAATTCCTGGCAGCACAGGGGCAGCCGAGCTGGCCGGGCCACACACCAAGGTTTCTTTGCAAACTCGGCTCCAGTTCCACTGGGGGTGTCAACCCAGACTGTGTAGCTTTGAACCTAGTTTTAAGGTCTTATAGCGGTTCTGCCCATTTATCTCTTGGCATATTTTTTTCTTCATGCAATTAATCATCGCCTACGGTCTGCAGCTGTGAACAATGGTAGTTACGTAGTACTTGAGATCCTGACCTGGTCTTCCAAGCCTGACGGTCCCATCAGTTCTCATTTGAAGTTGAGAACACATCTCAGGAAGGATGTGAACACATGCTGTTCTTTTGCAGGCGTCCTTCCCCTTTGTGTCAGGGAAGGCAGAGCTGTGGAAAGTGCACTACATTCAGGAGAGGGGCCGTATATTTTGGTCTTCATTTTGTCAAAGTCAACCTAGTGACTTTAGGCATGTCACTTCACCTCTCTAGATTTTCTCATGTGTCAAATGGTTCAGGTGGAGATGTCAGATCAAAAACTGTTCCTATTTTCAACATCATTTCTGTTCCCCAAGTTGGAGTCTCATTTCGCCGCTACAGTTAATGGAGAGTTCTGTCTGGTTTTCCTATAATAACTTCTAACTCCAGTTCAAGCAGGAAAGCCCAATGGACTGTTAGTTTCATTGGCACCCTGCCAGTCTTGTTTCCAACCCCAGACTCAGATGTGTCCCAGCTTTAAAAGCCCAGGGAGCAGCACCCTGAAATAGGACTAAAATAGGTGCATTCACGCTATACATAGGCCCTGGCGTCTAGTAATTATGTCTTGATTTTACTTATGAATAGTATTTCCTTTATTTATGGTGGGTGCATGGTTTATAGAATGAGCTCATTCAAGCTCACTGGGGCTTGAATCCCGCCTTGGCATGGTTTCGAGTGTTTCTGAGTAAGTGACCACATCTAGGTTCCCACATCTTGCTGAAAGCTGCTAACTCGTGAGGACGGTGACCTGCCTTCTCAAGAAGGTTGTGAGTTTGTAAGAAGCAAGGACTATGACTTAATATACTTCATATCCTGCCTTTACCCCTCTTTTACCTCTACCTAGATATACCTTTAAATAAGTATGGGAGGCACCTGTGTGTGGCTCAGTGGGTAGGGCGCCGGCCCCATATACCGAGGGTAGAGGGTTCGAACCTGCCCCAGCCAAACTGCAATGAAAAAATAGCCAGGTGTTGTGGTGAGCGTCTGTAGTCCAAGCTACTCAGGAGACTGAGGCAAGAGAATAGCCTAAGCCCAGGAGCTGGAGGTTGCTGTGAGCCATGACACCACGGCACTCTACTGAGGGTAATAAAGTGAGACTCTGTCTCAAAAAATAAATAAATAAGTAGAACATCACTGTAAGACCCACCCAAGACACTGACATCAGCCAGTGCCTCAGGGAAGGCTGGAGCCAGGAACAGGAGGGAGACACTTCACTGTACATTTGTGAATATTTTACCATGAACGTCTTATTATTTTTTATTTCTTATAAAGAAATAAGAAAATTCACATCTCCCCTTTAATTTCATTTTATGTTGGTACAATCATGTATTTATCCAACCTCCTATTTGGGGACATTCTGATTTCTCCATCTTGTTAGGAAAAATTGTCTCACCTCTCCTCAACCCAGGAAGGCCTCCCGGAGGCGGTGACTTCCAACAGCTATGTAGAAATCAGGTGAGAGAGGGCGGGATGTGAGGAGAAGCCATTCCAAGCAGATGAATGAAGATGGGAAATAGAAGAGTGTGCTTCTTATGAGAAAATGTAAGGAAGGTAGAGGCAGGGTTGGTGGCGATGAGGCTGGAGGGGCAGAGAGGTCATTTACGGCTCCGGCAGTATGCTAGGGACTTGCATCTCAGACTTGTTGCCAGACACAGTGGAAATAATTTAGGGTCAGAGAGTGAGGCTGATCAACTGTACACATCTGCAGCCCCACCCGATAATGTGGTCATGGGACTCCCAGCAGACAACCAGTCAGCCAGAGGAAACTCTTAAAGGGATCAGAGCTACTGACCTAGATCATGCTGCGATGATGTTGGGGGTGGGGGAAGATCCAACTTTGAGTATTGGGGAAAATTTAGTCCACTTCAGTTACAAATCCTAGTATGTTTGTGGAGTACTTGAGCTTCTGCACATACATTTAACATAAGAAAATCTTTTTCTGATCCTGAAATGCCTTGAAATAAACCAAAGATATCTATGTAATCTTAGCTTCGGGTTCCTAAGACATTGGTGGAGGAATTCAGTTCCTTTTACAAGGGTTCTCTGAACAGAGTCCTGAAACCTAGAAGGTTCCTGAGGAGGTCATAGTGTAGCAAAATACAAGGATGTGGCTGGTGCCCGTAGCTCAGTGGATAGGGCTCCAGCCACATACACTGAGGCCGGCAGGTTCAAACCCAGCCTGGGCCAGCTTAGGCAACAATGACAACAGCAGCAGCAACAAAAACTACAACAACAAAAAAAAACAGCCGGGCCTTGTGGCAGGTACCTATAGTCCCAGCTACTTGGGAGGCTGAGGCAACAGAATCGCTTACGCCCAAGAGTTTGAGGTTGCTGTGAGCTATGATGCCATAGCACTCTACCTAGGGCAACAGCTTGAGACTCTGTCTCAAAAAAAAAATACAAGAGAATGTGAGATAAATGTGATTATTTATTTATTTATTTATTGAGACAGAGCCTCAAGCTGTCCCCCTGGGTAGAGTGCTATGACATCACAGCTCACAGCAATCTCCAACTCCTAGGCTCAAGCAAGTCTCCTGCCTCAGCTTCCCAAGTAGCTGGGACCACAGGCGCCCGCCACAACACCTGGCTATTTTTCGGTTGCAGCCATCATTGTTGTTTGGCGGGCCCGGGCTGGATTTGAACCCTCCACCTTAGGTGTATGTAGCCGGTACCTTAGCCACTTGAGCCACAGGTGCTGAGCCTAGCCAATGTTTCTTAAGCCATAAGTTGATTATCATTTTATGAGGCTGTAGCTGTAACCTGGTGACCAAGTTTACCCATTTTCATTTAAAAGATGCAGAATAGATTAAAATTTATAAAGCTTCACATTAAGTTTAATAAAAGTTGAAATAAAATATTATCTAATACAAAATACCAAAGTGATGATTAGTTATTCAAACCGTAATACTTTGGAGAGGGAAAGGGGGTGCTGTTAGTAATTTCACCCTGAAACCAAGTACAAGTTGGGATTGTTTCAGGGAAAGCAAAACTTAACCAGCACCTTCGCTGTGTATCAGTTAGTGATAAGGATGACTTCCAACAGCTATGTAGAAATCAGGTGAGAGAGGGCGGGGTGTGAGGAGAAGCCATTCCAAGCAGATGAATAAAGATATTCATATGTGAGAGTTGGTTTCTTCCAGACACTTCCTATATTCAAAGAGAAAACACGGGCTCGGTGCCTGTGGCTCAAGTGGCTAAGGCGCCAGCCACATACACCTAAGGTAGCAAGTTCGAATCCAGCCTGAGCCTGCCAAAAACAACAATGATGGCTGCAACCAAAAAAAATGGCCAGGCATTGTGGCAGGCACCTGTGGTCCCAGCTACTTGGGAAGTGGAGACTCGCTTAAGCCCAGGAGTTGGAGGTTGCTGTGAGCTGTCATGCCATAGCCCTCTACCCAGGGGGACAGCTTGAGGCTCTGTCTCAAAAAAAAAAAAACAGAAAACATGCACAAAGCTCTGGGAGCAGAAGAGGACACCTCAACTCTGTAAAGGGTGCTGAGGATGATGTGACAAGGTTTCCCAGGCTGAACACCCAGCCTCAGAGCCCCCCAGACAGACAAGAGTGGGAAAAGTCCTTCCAGGTAGAGCCAACCACAGGAAGCCCAGGGCACACATTCAGGAAATTAGGCCTGGAAGGCAGGAGGAGGGCAGACGACAATGAATTTGGTTTCTATCAACTATGTTATGAGTCATCTGGGGCACTTCAGAAAGAGATTTCAGGGCATCCCCAAAACTACCTAATTAGAACTTCTAAAAAAAAAGAAAAAGAAAAAGAACTTCTAGGTGATACCTTTGATTTGGCAAGTTTGGGAAATCTGGTTTTTGTCCAGAACGGGGGTTCTCGGTGGGGTGCAGTGGCTCATGCTATAATACTAGCACTCTGGGAGGCTGAGGCAGGAGAATTTCATGAGCTCAGGAGTTGAAGACCAGCCCGAGCAAGAACAAGACTCTGTCTCTAGTAAAATAGCAACTCAGGAGGCTGAGGCAAGAGGATTGCTTGAGTCCAAGAGTGTGACATTGCTGTGAGCTGTGATGCCACAGCACTTCTGCCCAGAGCGACAGAGTGAATGCACTCACGGGGGCCCTGCTCAGACCACAGACTGGGAATCAGTCCAGCCAGTGAGGAAGCTGCTTGCCTATGGGGTGGTCAGTTTGGTGGGTTTGGGAATGAAGATGGACCAGTTCTATCTGTGAGGTACAAGCAAAAACTGGAAAAACAGCAAGACTTATTCAAGTTCTTGCTGGGTGTGGCTGGGGCTGCACCCTCTCAGCCTTCTTAAAGCTATTTTTTCTTTTTTTTCTTTTTTCTTTTTTTTTTTTTTTTGCTGTTTTTGGCCAGGGCTGGGTTTGAACCCGCCACCTCTGGGATATAGGGCCAGCGCCCTACCCCTTTGAGCCACAGGTGCCCTCTTGAAGCTATTCTTGAAGCCCTTCCAGCGAGGGCCTTGTCTTTACCAAGAAGCTAGAAAAAAGTAGAAGAAAGATGAGTTAGGGAAGTGCCTGTGGTTCAGTGAGTAGGGCACCAGCCCCATATACCAAGGCTGGCGGGTTCAAACCCAGCCCCAGCCAAACTGTAACAAAAAAATAGCTGGGCATTGTGGTGGGCACCTGTAGTCCCAGCTACTTGGGAGGCTGAGGCAAGAGAATCACCTAAGCCTGAGAACTGGAGTTGCTATGAGTTGTGACACCACAGCACTCTACAGAGGGCGACAAAGTGAGACTCTGTCTCTAAAAAAAAAAAAGAAAGATGGGTCAGAGGAAAGGTCATGTGTTCTCCGGTCTCCAGGCTTCCTTCCTTTTGTTCCTGCTCAGAGCTTCCCTACTGCTTCTCTCCTCCTCCGAGCCCCATCCATGACTTCCTTCCCCCTGTAAAATATAACTCCCAACTTCCTAGTTTCCCACTCTGAAGCTGGGCTGAGAGTCACACAGGAAACTGTTTGGGGTTTGCTGGGAGGAAGAAGGGAACAAAGAGCCCGTGGTGCTGGTGTCTTCTCTCTCTGGAATGAAAGGTGGCTAAGTGCAGGGCCACCTGCTACCAGCATCACTGGTTTTTCAGGGCAAAGCATCATTCGTCTTAAACCAGATATACACGTACAGCCTCAGTAAAATCCGGTAACCTCTGGGGTTCCCAGTGGCCACTGGTGCTGTGGCTGGAGAAGACATACACAGAACTGTTACGTTCATTGATAATGTGGAGTGCTGGCCCTCAGATGGTGAAGTCACCTGCGTTTGTCTTGGAGGGCCCTCCCAGTCCCCTTCTGTTTATTGAGGACCTGTTGTCTGCCAGAGGCGGTGCTGGGCCTGGGCCTCTCAGGAAGAAAGGTACAATCTGAGACCACGATCTCCAGAGAAGCAGAGAAAAAAAGGCCGTGATAAGTAAAGCGAGGTTTGTCACCACCCTGAGGCCAGCAAGGAAGGCACTGGCATATCTGAAAAGCCCTCTTGAACTGATCGGCCCTAAAGGAAGTTAATTCTGGCTGAATAAACCAGCCAAGAAGAAAAGATCACAGTGGGATTTCAGGGCAAAAACTGGGGAGCGTTTACTGACCTCCCTCCCCCAGAACCCCCCACATTTGCCTGCTCCTTCTCCCCAATCCCCACTCCCAGAGCACCTTCTGAGTGCGCAGAAGGCCTAGAGGGGAGGTATGTGTGGGGAGAGGGGAAGAGGTTAGTCAATTTTCTAATAAGGGGCGGAATGGAGAGGGTGGTGTCATTCCTGGCTGTTGAACCGTGTTCTAGAACACGGCCCTGTTGTGCAGCTCAATCTCAGGTAAGAGTAATGAAGGCTTGCAGGTGACTTCGCCTCACAGCCCAGCATCTTGACTGCTGCTGCTTAGCTGACCAGCCCCTGAGCCCCAGGGGCCACTCAGTCATTCCCTGCTTTGTTGAATTCATAGTGAGTAAGCACATTCTTCTTAGATGCTGGAGGTACCGTGGACCAAACAAAGACAAAACAAAGACCACACAAGACTTTCATTCTAGTAGGGGAGGACAAAGTCTAGACAAAGAGGACTCTGACAAGTCAGGGATACAGAGGAACAAGAAAGGGGTCTGAGGTGGTGTTTGTGCAGGAAGAATGGCTCAGTAATAAGGTGTCAGGTGGGTAGAGGCCTGAAAGAAGAGAGAAAGAGGAAGGAATGGGGAAATGGAATTCTGGGTGGGGAGAGTGGCACACGCAAAGGTCCTGAGGCAGGCCTGCCTGAGGCACCATGAGGAGGCTGCAGCTAAAACTGGGTGGTCAAAGCAGGGATTTCACTGTCAATGAAGAGACCCAGAAGGAGTTTAAAAGCAGTCATGCATGCCTCAGGACCTAGTATTTATTAGTGGTCTATATCTAGGCAGATGACTTCATCTCTCTAAGGCTCAGTTTCCTTGTCTGGAAAATGGGAAGAATGGTGCTATTGCACTATGATGTTCTATGTACGTTTTTAATTAAATGGCAGTTATCAGTAGGGTAATTATAAATACAATGGATGTGTGTTCAATATTTAGTATTAGCACTTTCCCAAAGAGGTTTTCCAACTAGATAGACACTGGATTTTTGTGGCTTTATAAAAATAACTTAAATTACACAGACAGCAATGTGCTGTGCTTGGCGTACCTTGGAATTTCAGGCAATTAAAAATTATACTCACCATTCCTTCCGGCTCCCGAAGGTCAGGGCTGGCCACCATTAAGCCAGAGCTGCCTTCCAGGCACCATAAGCCAGGCCTGGGGCAGTAAGGAGCTTGTCTGGTCTAGGCAAGCCAGTTGTCAGAGCCAGACTTAGAATCTAGTTATTCTGAGGCAGAAGCAGAAAGTTTCTCTTTGAATCGACACTTCCTTCCACTTTCTTTTCATTTGAGTAAGCAGATGCCTGGCAAGTTTATAAACGTTTTGTAGTGAATTCTGAGCAGAATTGGTCGGTATGAGGAGACAGCCATCTATCTCCCTTCGGACTGGCCTGGGTCTCTGGAATGCGAGCAGATTGCAGCAATCCTGCTGCTGCCCCCGCCCTGATGACAAATCTGATCTGGCCGGTTCTGCTCAATCATTGTCCCCTGCTGGTCCCTCTCCGACATCTGCGGGAGCTGCCCCTCTGCCCCTCCTGCTGCGCTGATTGCAAACCTTTCATCAGAGCACAGCCGGTGTGACCCAGCTTATCTCCCCTGCAGGACACACACAGGTGGCTTCTCTGCTCCCCTCAGAACCCAGTCCAACCTACCTGACCGGGTTAATGACGTGGGAGGGATGAATGCAGACTTGTCTTGGGGAAGTTGCTATAGCAGAGAAAAAATAAAGGCTCAGAGGTCAAAGGTAAAGCCCTAAGAGGAACAGTTGAAACCTAGCACAAGCCTGGGTTCTGCATGAGGTTCAAAAAAGGGAAAAGGCCATCAGCTGTCCCTGCTCCATAGGCAAGGCAAAGTCTCTGACTGCTGCTGCTGGACTGTGGTCAGATAAGGACTGGACAGCAGCAACTGGACATCTGCTGACCCGGAGAGCTGGCTACCGTGCTGCCACTCAGCTCTGTAGGCATGAGCAGGCTGGGTGGCCAGGCTGGGATCTGTCAGCTGTAATGGCTGAAGCACATAGCAGGGACATGAAACTTAGTCTGGTAGAGTCAAGAAAAAGGTTTAAAAAAAGGCATGGTGATTTTCTTCTCTGCTTCTTCTAAAAACGTGTACTCTGCCCGAATTAATGCACGACAATAGCTCTCTTTTATTGCTCTTTTAATATGAGGCAGGTATTTTGCTAACCTCTTTAGGTACATATATTATATCATTTAATCTGCACTTAAGTCTTATGAAGTCTTATCGCTGTCTTCCTTATGTAGATAAGGTAACTGAGTTCATCTCCAGGGAAGTTAAGTAACTTTACCAGGGTTTAAATGTAGGTCTTCTTACTGCTGGATTCTGTCTATCTTACTTGTTTTTGTTTTTTGTTTGAGACAGAGTCTCACTCTGTTCCCCAGGCTGTAGAGCGAAGGCATCTGCCTAGGTCACAGCAACCTCACATTCTTGGGTTCAGGTGATTCTCCTGCCTCAGTCTCTCAAGTAGCTGGGACTACAGGTGCCCACCACTACACCCAGCTAATTTTTCTATTTTTAGTGGAGATGATCTTTCTATTGCTGAGGCCAATCTCCAACTCCTGACCTCAAGGGATCCTCTTACCTTGGACTCGCAGAGTGTTAGGATTACAGGTGTGAGCCACCATACCCAGCCTGCATTTTCTTTTCTTTTCTTTTCTTTTTTTTTTTTTTTTTTTTTTGAGACAGAGCCTCAAGCTGTCCCCCTGGGTAGAGTGACGTAGCATCACAGCTCACAGCAAACTCCTGGGCTCAAGCAAGTCTCCTGCCTCCACCTCCCAAGTAGCTGGGACCACAGGCACCCGCCACAATGCCCAGCTATTTTTTTTTTCTTTTGGTTGCAGCCATCATTGTTTGGCGGGCCCGGGCTGGATTCAAATCTACCACCTTAGGTGTATGTGGCTGGCTCCTTAGCCACTTGAGCCACAGGTGCTGAGCCAGCCTGCATTTTCTTTATACAGTTCTTTGGGGTTCAGTTCTTGACTTGACTGCAAGGCCTTCCTCCAGTTTCTGATTAAAAAAACATTGCTTCTGATGTTTAAATATTAATTACAAGTCTTCATCTCTGCAATGGTGTATTTCCCAAATAATTTTTCTGTTGAAACCAGAAGAGAGAGAGAAAGAAATATCTATCAAAACCCACTGTGACAAGAATTTTGCTAAGGTAAATATTTTTCAAAATACTAGCTCATTGGGTAGAATTTAGGAATCCATTGGTATAAAGAGAGAGCTTTGATGACAGGGTATGTGCTGTGGCAAGCTTACTGTTTATATTTACTCTGAGTATAAAATCATTCCCACATATCACCTTTGCCCAGGCAGTTTCCCTTTGCTCACTAGGCACTGGCCAGTAGAAAAATGGTTTACCTTTGACAAAGAGGCACAAAGCTCAAAGGGTAGCTCTACTTTAATCTTTCAAGAAAAATATCTGCTTTTATGCCTGGTTCAATCTTAAAAAGTCAGGCAAGTAACATGGAGAAGGGGGATCAACATCAAACTCTTCACACAGCTAACTAGGATTGAAGTAGATTTCAGAGCTTTTAATGACTTCTCCTGACCTCTCCTGGATGCATTCGGGATTGCATAGCCCCACATCCTTCAAAGCAAGCAGCAAAGAATTTCAGAGTTGAAGTTTATAATAGAATGTCTCTTCTACATCCCTCATTTCAGAGATGAAGAAAGTAAGGTTTAATGAGCTTATGGGACTTATCCAAGGTCACATAGTTACTCACATAGTGGTACATTCAGGACCAGTACCTAGAACTGTATTATTGTCTGATAAAACACAGATATGCAAATGTTGATTAACTCTTATCAGACTGAATAAACACTCTTTGGATTATCTGTAGAGAGTCATCATTAGTAGAAACAGTAACAGCTGACATACACAAAGTGTATTTTGATCAAGAGTCAAAATTAGAATTATTTGAACAAAGTCATAGCTTTCTTCATACCCCATATCCAATAATCCAATAATTATCTTTAGTGACTGTTTGATGATGTATATAGAGTAATAGAGAAAAGAGAATACATTTTCACAAAAGCTCTGTTTTTAGTTGCAAATTTCTTTTCCAAATTATGGTTTGTTAAAATTAGTTTGCCTTCCCAGAAGAAATTTCAATTGACCATTGGAAAGAAAATCTCTCAAGATTAAAGAATTGCTCCTTTCCCCTCCCCGCTTTTTAAGGATTGCTCCTTTTAAGAACTAACTCTGAACAGACATGGTGGCTCATATCTGTAATCCCAGAGAATTACTTGCAGCCAGGAGTTTGAGACCATCCTTGGCAACATAGCAGAGCCCCATCTCTAAAAACTCCTTTTTTTCTTTTTTTTTTTTTGAGACAGAGCCTCAAGCTGTCCCCCTGGGTAGAGTGTCATGGCATTACAGCTCATAGCAACCTCCAACTCCTGGGCTCAAGAGAGTCTCCTGCCTCTGCCTCCCAAGTAGCTGGGACCACAGGTGCCCGCCACAACACCCGGCCATTTTTT